>KE505701.1:6999-18612 GCA_000441515.1 Elaeis oleifera
TTAATTATTTTTTACGATGAAATTAATATTCCATCGCTAAATTAAGTTGGAAATGAATAAAATATTTTTTACTATTTTTACCATAAAATTATCTATTTAAATATAAATTTCTATCAGACCAAGCATATTTTATATAAAAATATATAAATATAATAAAAATATTTAAATTCTAAATAACAATAAGTTTCATAGCTATCATTATCAGATACAAAAGTATGAGTTCATATACCATTAAATTAAAAAAGCTGCAAACTATACATCATCACAGTCGTTGGCCTCATTCCTCCTCCAGACGTCGATCTTTGACTCGATGTGTGTCGCGATGGCTATGCAGAGATAGCATCATGTGGCTGTAGAGGTGCTAACTCAGAGGTATCGATACCGAGCCATCCTGCCATTGCAGCCACTATCCTCTCGAGCATCTGACTGCGATTCATTCAATACGTATTTTGATCCTACATCATGCTCATTGTTGTCTTGACTACCTCTGGCATCGAGGCATTATCAGACCAATCGGACGACGAACAGTAGGATTTTTTGAGCGCATGCTATGCCCAGACCTTAGCTGCTGCCCAAGGACAGCATCCAGGATCACATCATCTATCATTGAACAAATAGACTGTGATCCAGTATCGCTGTCAGATCCAACCTCCCTCATCGTCTGCTCTTTCAATTGTAACATTTTTCCTTCACAATAGACCAAATAACATCATAAATTTATTCAAAGGCTTTAAAAGCATTCAAAATATAGTACCGTACATACATGACACTGCCTCGCCACCTCGATCACAAACTCACCACTTTTGTTCTAATAGAATTTACCATAGGCGTCGATCCTGAATAGTCCCTATTCAAATAAAAAAAGAAGAAAAAGGATATCAAAGTAATTTAAATATTTCAAAAGAACTTACAGCATGCAATTGCAAATGTAGTTACATACCTCTTCATTCCTTGTGCAAAAGAGGCACTTCCTTGCATGTGAATAGAATCAATCTTACTCCA
The DNA here is from genome assembly GCA_000441515.1 of Elaeis oleifera. Taxonomy (NCBI): domain Eukaryota; kingdom Viridiplantae; phylum Streptophyta; class Magnoliopsida; order Arecales; family Arecaceae; genus Elaeis; species Elaeis oleifera. The sequence continues at coordinate 8,002 of KE505701.1, forward strand.
ATTCACCTTATTCACCTTCGATCATTGCTAAAAATACATACAATTATAACCAATAAAGGGCATAACAATATCAAAATAACTTAAAATACTAAATATATTTTAAATATCTCACTCCCAAATACTCACATAAGCACCGCCAATCGTCACTAGACCCAGTCTAATTTTATAAGGCTGGATCATAGGGTCAATCCCCTTTGCCTATAACTGATTGCAGTACCTATGAAGCCTACATCGCCAATCTCTATATCTGTTTGCAGTCATTTTAAGAATACATACGGTCACTTATTCATCGGTGCAATCCTCGAAGTTAATATTATCGTGCACATATGAACATTCATCATAACAAGAATAAAGATATAGAATTATTCATGTAATAAAGAATTATCTATATAATAAAAATTATCCATGTAACATCCTTGAAGTGTAACAAAGAGACTAGAGAAAAGATAATATGGACCATGTAATGATGTGCAAGATATAGAATTATCCATTATTTATGAGGACATTCTTATTATCCTGCACATTCGAAGTTAATTCTTATCTTGATGTCAGAGACAAGGGCATCGCGGTATTGAGGGGCGACATACTTGATGTTCTGATCCCACTTCCACATTTGCTTCAAATAACTCCAGATGGAGATCTTTCAGACTTTCTCTATCTTTGCACCGAGTGTTTGCCTTTCACGATTGGGTGATCCACTTACTAACGATGCATTTGTGGGACTTCTAGGCAACATGCTCGAGCCAGTCGATAAATCTTCACCATGACAAGTCCATCTTTTATAAGTCACATCTATACTGTGTTCGTATAAATAATTCTGAATGTCTGATAGGATACACCAAATAAATTTCTACATCGACGACATGGACAACGAGCTTTTTCATCTTCTCTAGTGTGATTGGACACCATATTTATGAAAGACGTTACACCCACATATACTCGGGATAGAACTTATCACGCAATGATATCAAACTATGATCCATGCCTACATGTTTATGATGCAAACTATACAGTCAATCTTATGTAATAATAGTTGACTAATGCCTTATATCCCCTACCTATAGGGTGGTGGTCCTATCCCATTCAGGAATGCAAGAATTTAAGATTGCCATACATGTCTTCTATACAAAGAAATTTTGACAGTATTTTAGCATAGTTCTTCATATATACAAATACTAAAATTATGCTATGTACCCAAAAAATATGATCGAAAATATCGATAAAACTCTCTGATGTAGAAGCACATGGTACGCAATATAAAATTCACTCACGTGCCCCAACTGTCCATAAGGATAATTCGAGGATAGTGTGTACAACACTAATATTTTTCATTAAAGAATAAATATTGATTCATGCACGTTATCCTCAAACAAAAATTTTAAGATTTATAGATTTGTTATATTATGATTAATATATTATTATTATAACTACTATTATTTTAAATTATTTTTATATCTTGAACTATGCTTCATATAAAGAGTAGACCAACAAATAATCATGCCTAACGACTAAAATCAATTACAAAAAGGAGAACAAAAATTAAAAAATTAAAAAATTAAAAAAAATAAAATTATGGCCTACTGATCTTCCAACTCTCCCGTAAATCCCATAGAGAGAGAGATGGGTACCGAGATGGATGCGGATGCTGATGGCTGTGCAGCGACGATGGCAACCTACAGGTGGACTGTGAGAGAGAGAGAGACAGAGAGAGCCAGAGAGAGAGGGATAGATCGCAGGTTGATGGACTTCAAAGAGGGATGGTGGTGGTGGTGGAGGTGGAGGCGGAGCGACGACGACGGTGGCAGAGGCGGAGCGATGATGACTGTGGTGGCCCTAGGGAAAGCAACAACCATAAGAGAGGGAGAAGGAGAGAGAGAGAAAGTGAGGGAGGGAGAGGGAGAAACTGGGGAGGATGATGATGATGGTGGGGGAGGGAGGACGACGATGACTGCCTTGATTCGATCGGTGCGATGGCATGAAAGGAGGATGAAGATCGAGGAGGGCTTCAATCAATCGATCGGTGGCACAAAGGGATAACACTGATCGATAATTGGAGAGGGCTTCAATCGATCGGTCGGTGGCACGCTCGACGGTGTGAGAGAGCAAGAGAGAGACAAACAGTGTCGGCACGCGTGAAGGGTTTTGGGATAAAATTTTGCCCTAAAACCCTTTTTTTCCAAAGAAAATACTTTAGTGATGAAATATTTCATCACCAAAATAAAAATTTTGTCGCAAAAAAATTTTTTACAACAAAAACTTTTTCGTCACAAATAATTGATTTTTGATGATGAAAATTTATTTCATCATAAATAATTAATTTTGATGATAAAAATTTATTTCATTACAAAAAATAAAATTCTAATGACGAAAAAATTTTATCATTAAAAATTTACTTCTAGCAATAAAAATTAATATTTCATCACAAAAGATTTAACTTTTTATGATGAAATTTTTTTTCATTGCAAATACTTAATTTTTGATAATAATTTTTTTTTATTACAAAACATACTTATTTACAATGAAAATTTTTTCATCACTAAAATTTTATCGCAAAAAAATTAGAGTTTTTATAGTGAGTGATAAAAATATATCAATTCAAATCAAATAGTTTTAATATCAGCAAATCATTTAAATTAAGAGATTTTTAGTTATTCTTCAAAAAAAATCATCTTATCATTTTCATAAGAAGTATTAAGTAATTAAGTTCAGAAAAGATATTAATTTCTTGGATTTATCTCAAATGATGTCTTATCAAGGATATAGCTTTGTACAATCAGATTCGAGACATGAACATTCTTCTCTTCTTATCAAATAATAGATCAATAAAATACAAGACAAATATTAAATTATCTGATACCAATTAAATAAAATTGAATTTTTTTAAATATTTAGCTTTAAAGATAAATGATACCTTCATTGAAATATTTTTCATGATATCAAAGTCAGAAGATTCATGAAGAGCATTTTTTAAATCCATATCAATCAATGGAAACAAAGTATCAATGTTCATTAATAATTTTTTTTTGGATCAAAATAATTTTTAATTCTAATTAATTGTCTAAAACTATTGATATGATTAAAATATGTGAAGTATTTATAGTTGCTCAAAATGATTTAAACAATCAAAATTACAAGAATGCTCAAATAAATTCATATGAAAAATAAAGTGTAATTATTTATCAATGATCACTCTTTTAAGATTAATAATGATTTCTCAAAAATCCAAAGAAGTAAAAATAATAGAAGTGCTAAAAGCGTGCAAAGTATGAATATTTCTCTTATAATATTCAAATAATATTTCTTCCCCTGGTTTTCATAATAAATGCCAGTAAATTTATTTATTTTAGTTATCCTAATTTCTCTTCCAAATCATCCATATACATTTAATTTAAAGAAATAAGCTTTGCAAGAACATATTTTTCTCTCACTTAGTTTTATAAACAAAGCAAATATTCAATCAAGCACAAGTATAAATATCAAATATATTCAATTTTTATAAAAGATCAAATTTTTATTAATTAGTCGAAACATGAATTTAGAATATGATAAAAATATGAAAATATGCAACATGTATGAGAACTAATTCTTATACTGATAATAGAAATGGATTGCTAGGATTATTAAAGCTCTATGAAAGGAATCCTAGTATCCTAAGTATAGATCAGGATAATCCTAAGATATAGATCAAGGCTAACTAGAAGGAGAGGGTGATTTGATGTCTTCAAATGACTGATCTCGATCACGAACATCTACTCTCTTTGAAGCAAGTGCCTGAAACAATCTCATAATCTCCTCTTTGGCCAAAAATAATGCATCCATCAGAGCTCATCTTATTTGCTGTGCTTCTAAAGTATACCTCTCAAGCTCTATCCAGACTGAAGTGATGATCCTGGTGGAAACTCTGTTACACCCCACTCCCTTAATCAAGTAACGGTATAACAGTTGAGTAGAGTTTTACTAGTATCTTATGTCATAGTTCATAAGCCATTAGTAAATCCTGTTCATCTACCATATCCTGCTACAGTTCAAATCAAACATAATTCACAAACCAGCTTAACATAATTCAGAAGAAACTTTAAGCTTTTATTCTTCATTTTATAGTTGTATACATGTGGCTTTAAAGTATAATACGTTAACATTTTTTTTGATTTAAACAACACAAAATGTACAACATATCCCAAAATGCTCTCCTCACTAGCTAACATAACAAAATGCTCCTCATACTAACTGTCATGACCAAAAAGTATGCTCCTTCCACTAGCTGACATGACCAACCTCTTCTAGTATGAATGTTGATGAAGATGCTGATACTTTACTTCTAAGGCTGGCTATAATACTCTAAGTTTGTAATAAGAAAAAAATGAGAGAAAATGAGATCTAAGTCCCAGTGAATGGATAAACCATCTGACAATAGGAAAACAGGAAAGCTTAGCTTTAATACTCATCATTGCATATAGCTACATTGCTGATATACTTTTCAGATATTTATAAGCTAAACAAGAATAAAACTATGTAGTAAATCATTTTGTTGAGGAAAATACTGTTGGGCTACTACCAACTATACCACAGGGCACCACTCCTATGGCAGTCGAAACATAGCAATGATACTGCTGAGCCCCACCAGGCATGCTGAATTTATGCTATTTTTGTTGTTTGTGGTGCCGATTATTTTTTTGCTGTTTAAAATACTGAAATTATGGCACACCCTATAGGTTAATCACTCTTATAGGTAATCTTTTCAAAACAATGCTCAATAGATTTTTCAAATGCTGATAAACTAATTTGAACCAGTTACCCATATACATATACATTCTTGAACAACAGTTCAATAAGAAATCACTTTCTATTTTTATATTTGTGTATACATATAAGCTATAAAATAATAGAAATCTAACTTTCATTTTAAATTAATCTTGTTCATATCAAGATATTGTGAGAAAACACCAAAGTTAGATAGGAAACCCACTCACCTCTAAATAGCTACCACATCACCTTGGTACTTGATTCACCCAAATTACCTCTTGGGCCTTCTTTCTCTCCTATAAAGTTGGTACACACATATTAATGAAATGCTTACATACACTTGAACATGAGAATATATGCTTTTGCTTTTTATGCCTATCCTTTAGCTCTTCTAATTTTATTCTGTTCTACTCTATTTACCCTAGTTTAGGGTTAGCTAAATCTCAATATAAATTTATGAATTTTCAGCAATTCAACTGTATTTCATTTTTATAATTTATCTCAAATTCAGTCAATACAAATTCCAACCTATTTGCTGAAATGTTTCAAACTGGTTTCAATAAAATTGGAAGCAGCAATTCATCCTCCCATTCAAGTTTAAACTCATAATTTGATTCCTCAAAACTGCAAATCTAATAGTAATTGTTCATGGTTCAGTTTAGATCTAATTTAAGAATTAAAATTCTTACCTCAAGTGATTAAAATCCTACTATAATCCATATAAGTTTCTCTCTTTCTAACAATCAGCAATTTCAACGACTCTTCTTTTTCAAATCAAAATCACTCGTCTTACTGAATTCTCCTTGATTTCTAGCTAAGAATATGACCTTCTCTAGCTCCTTTCCTTCTCTACCCTTTCTATTTAACTGAGGAATTAAAATAGCAGCAAAAGATGCCACTTGTCATGCACAAAAAGATCAGCAATTAATGCACATGCTGATGTACTGTTAAGAAAAATTCTTACTCTTTCTTTATGTAATAAAGCTGTTGAGTTAACCCCTTAAGAACTTCTTTTAAAATCAAAATTTTAAGATATCTGAGATCCATTTATTGTTGCTAGTTTTCTATAGCCAACTCGGCTCGTCTGGATTTCGAGTCAGCTCGCCACACACTACCACAAAATATATTTATACACCTATATGTCTTTTAAAAAATCAGCTCATTCTATTTTAATTAGTTATCAAAATTTCACTTCAATGTTACTATTATCACTTCAATCACTTCCTCAAGTATCAAATAAATTTATACTTCACTAATACTAATCAATTAAGTTTCAAATGCTCTAGTGTATTATGAATGAAATGCTGTGCCATGTACATACATGAATGCTAAATGCAAATATAAAAATTTCTTAGGCCATCACATTCTCGGGTTGGGGTGTCACATTTCTCTCCCCTTTAAAAGAATTTCGTCCCAAAATTTGTTACCTTTAGCTTGAAACAGGTATGGATATTTGCTTTTTATTTCATCTTCTTTTTTCCATATAGCTTCTTCTATACTGTGGTTCTGCCATAAAACTTTAACTAATGGTATAACTCAAGAATGTAACTATTTTTCTTCTCCACTCAAGATCTGTACTAGTTCTTCTAGATAAATAAGTCTTTTTTTAATTCAACTAATCTGGACTACAGAACATATGATGCATCTGAAATATACTTTCATAGCATGGAGATGGGGAACACATTATGAATTTGAGAAAGTTCTGGTGGTAGTGCTAAATGATACACGACTGGCCCAATATGCTCTGTTATCTCATATGGTCCAATATATCTTGGACTCAATTTTTCTCATCTTTCGAACCGTAATATACCCTTCCACAGAGAGATTTTAAGAAATACTTTATCATTTACACTGAAAATCACATCTCTATGTTTTGGATCTGCATAGCTTTTCTGCCTATCTTGTGCTGCATTCACTCTTTTCCTGATTAATCTGACCTGATCAGCTATAATCTACACTATTTCTGGACCTAGGAGTTTTCTTTCCTCTTCTTCATCTCAATACACTGGAGTCTATATTTTCTACCATATAAAGCTTCGTATGGTGCCATACCTACGTTGGAGTGATAGCTGTTGTTGTATGCAAACTCCATCAGTGGCAAATATTCATCCCAACTGTCTGAAAACTCCATAACATATGTCTGTAGCATATCCTCTAAAGTTTGAATAATTCTCTTTGACTACCCATCTATCTGTGGATAAAAACAGTACTAAAACTCAACTTGATACCCAAAGCTTTTTGCAAACCTAGCTAGAACCATAAAGTGAATTTAGGATCTCTATCAGACACAATTGAAATAGAAACTTCATGTCTGCTAATAATCTCATCAATAAATAACTTTGCCAACTTATCCAATGTGAAGGTCATCTTAATAAGGAAAAAGTGAGTTGACTTGATTAATCTATCAATAATTACCCATATTGCATCATTACCTTCCTTATTTTTGAAAGTTCTGAAACAAAGTCCATAGTGATGTACTCCCACTTTCACTCAGGAATAGAAAGTGGCTGTAACTTTTCGACTAGGCTCTGATGTTTTGCCTTTATCTGTTGACATATCAAGCATCTGGATACAAATTCAGCTATTTTCTCTTCATATCATTCTACCAATAACTTTGTTTGATAGTTCGGTACATCTTGGCGCTTCTCAGATGCATGGCATAAGTTGAATAGTGAGCTTCCTCCATTATCTATTTCTAAGATCCTTTGCTTCTGCAACACATACATGATTTCATACATCCGAATACCATCCTTTCCAACTATAAAATCTGCTCAAGACCCATTCTGACCAGCATCTGTAAACTTCACTAACTGAGGATCTTGAGTTTGAGCTTTATATATCTCATCAACTAATGTAGGTCTGACTCAAAATTAACTAGTAAAGCTCTGGAATCTCCTATCGACAATTCAATATTTAGCACCCTCAACTCTACCATCAATGGCAAATATACGACCTTAATATGAGACAAAGTAGCTGTGGACTTTCAGCTCAATGCAGCTGCCACTAAGTTAGCCTTTTCGAGATGATACTCAATTATGCAGTCATAATATTTGATAAGCTCTATCCACCTCCGCTGTCTAAGATTCAACTCCTTTTAGATTAGTACATACTTTAAACTCTTATGATCTATGAATATATGATACTTCTCTCCATATAGATAATGTCTCCATATCTTAAGAACAAATATAATTGCATCAAGCTTCAAATTATGAGTAGGATAATTCAACTCATGTGGTCTAAGCTATCGAGAAGCATGAGCAATTATCTTCTTATGCTGCATCAACACAACCTAAATCTTTACGAGAAGCATCACTGTATATCACATAATCCTCACCACTGAAAGGATAAGCAAGTACTAGAGCTGTAGTCAATCATCTCTTCAATTCATCAAAACTGTTTTGACATTCATCAGTCCACTTAAACTTAACATTCCTTTGAAGCAATTTTATTATTGGGATGCAATGATTGAGAAATTCTCAACAAAACTTCGGTAATAACCTGCCAAACCCAAAAACTTCTCACTTCTGTCGAACTGGTAGGTGGTTTCCAATTCACAATGGCACTAATTTTTATGGATCAACTAATATACCTTCTGCTGAAATCACATGGTCAAGAAAACTACTTTGTTCAACCAAAATTCACTCTTGTTTAACTTAGTATATAATTGTTTCTCTCAAAATATCTATAAACAATCCTCAAGTATTCTCTATGTTCCGCTTCATCTCTAAAGAATATTAGTATATTATCAATAAATACAACTACAAATCTACCCAAATACTACTGAAACACCCGATTCATCAAATCCATAAAAACTGTCAGGGCATTTGTCAAACCAAACGGCATTACTAGAAATTCATAATAGCTATATCTAGTTTGAAAAGCTATCTTCGATACATCCTCTTCTCTGATCTTAAGCTGATGGTATCCAGATTTGAGATCTATTTTTAAAAATATTTTAGCCCCTTGAAGCTGATCAAACAATCATCAACACGTGGCAACAGATAATTGTTCTGAATGGTTACATTATTAAGCTAGCAATGATCAATACATAATCTCATGGTGCCATCCTTCTTTTAAACAATAATGCTGGAGCTCCCTATGGTGAAATACTCAGCTTGATAAACCTCTTGTCTGATAACTCTCGCAACTGTCTTAAGTTCTCTTAATTCTATCGAAGCCATTTTATATGGTGCTCTAGATATTGGTTTGGTACCTAAAATCAAATCAATGCCAAACTTAATCTCTTTATCTGGTGGAAATCCTGGAAGTTTTTTGGGAAAGACATCTGAAAAATCACAAACCATTAGAATGTCTGCTAGTTTCAGCTTGCCTGCTTCTGTATTGACTACACATTCTAGATAAGCTTCACACTCTTTTCTAAGTAATATTTTACTAGCTATTAAGGCTGAAATCACACATGAGGGAAGTACCCAGCATTCATCCAAGAAACACACCTCTCTGCCATTTGGGGTCTGAAAAACTACTTCCTTTCTAAAATAATCTATCTTTGCTTGATGTGTAGATAACCACTCCATGCCTAAAATAGCATCAAAATCATGCATATGTAGAGGAATCAAATCTGTTGCTAGCTCATACTCACCTACTCAAATCAAACAATCTTTGTATACTTAATCTGCAACAAATGGCTTTCCCACTGGTATAGACACCACCAAACTACAGTGTAATTAGCTAAAACCCTTGTTGGCATGCATGAAAAATGTAGGTGATAGATATGAATGCATAGATCCGGGGTTAATCAATATATATGCATCAAGATCAAATATGGACAACATACCTGTCACCACATCAGGAGTAGCTTACGCCTCCTATCTAGTCATGGCAAGCACTCTGGCTTTAGTTCTCGACCTACTTGATATAGCATTCTGTCTATTGGTACTAGTCTCCACATTACTTATTTGAAATCTCCGTGGGGCATTTGGCCTTGGTGGAAGACCCCTAGCTTGAACATTTCTAGGGCAATCCTTCCTTTGATGACCCATTTGTCCACACCCGAAGCACCCTCTAAATCCTTTTCTACATTCTCCAGAATGGAACTTCCCAAGTTAACACATTGAGAGACCTGGTTTGGTAAAGTAGCAACTGGACTGGCATCCCTATTAGAGCTATCTTGATTCTCTCTTCCTCTTGTCATCCTGCTTCCTGCTGGCTATAACACAAATCTCTATTCTATCCTCTTTTGTTTTGTCCTGGTAAGAGTAAAAGAATCCATACCTGACTCCATTGATGCTCTGAAATTTTGATTGGGTTGCCTAAAAATATTAGTTTTTAGTCTTCTTTGATGACTTATTTCCCTCTATACCCACAGAAAAACTTTGCACACTTCTTTTACCTCTTTCCTACCTCCGACTATAGAATTTTTTCTCAATCTCTTCTGCTCTATGTTGGGAATAGTATCCCAAAGCCAATCGTCAGCCTGTTGACGGTTGTGCTCTTTCTTGTATTAGTATATAAATTATAAATAAATAAAAGTTATTTTGATATTTTTCATCACAAATTGTTTCATCTTCTAATGAACTCCTGTGTTGTGATGAAGTCCTTAAGACTATTTAGACTCGACAAAAGAGGATTTGTTATTTAGTCCTTAAACCTGTTCGCGACCAAATGATACGTTGTTACCAAGGACGATAATGTTTATCAAGCATAGGTCGTTGTGTGCCATATGGGTTGGTTGTCCTCTTAACTAAGGAGTGTGGAGACACTAATATGGCATACAAGTGAGATGTAAGGGTATATCTGCACTGAACGTGACCGACACCAGAGCTTTTTTTACTGTTAAGATTTGCTCCGATGGGATATGGGTATAACTGTCCCTCCGACCTGAGACTGCTACGGTGACTTGCAAGCAAC
>KE505701.1:43751-62325 GCA_000441515.1 Elaeis oleifera
CTACCAGGCGGTTACAGACGTCGCCATCAAGTCTGTTACGCCCTCTGCCTATAAATAGGCACCCAGATACGTTATTCTCTAAGCTTTGGTCTCTATCTCAAAACTCTGCTAAAATCTCCGTTCGAGCACTCCATTCTTGCTGAGGTAGAGAACTGACTTGAGCGTCGGAGGGTCTTGCCGGAGCAACCCCACCTCCGGTTTAGACTTCTTTTGCAGGTCCCGACGGTGACCGCGGCACCCTCGACTCCAGCATCTCCGACGCCGGCGGATTTTTGCAGCAACAATTTTGTTCTTTTCTTTAGTCAAAAATATATTTAACTTTTTGACTTTTTTATTTTTTAGTCTTATTTTTTTGTATTCATCCATAAATCATTAAAACTTCATATAATTTATCAAAAAAAAATAGAAGAGTTTTCAATATTTACCTCATCATTTTTAGTCATGAGGCAAGGATTTACAATACCTTCATCTTCTTTCTCAATTTTTTTTCTTAGCTTTGCTCCTCCTCAATTAATGCTTTCTTTTATCTTTGTTTCTTCTTCTTTTCTTCTTTTCATCCTCATAAGCCATGAGGCATATGTTGGGAACGGCTTCTTTATCTTCTTTGGAGCTTGATGTTTCTTTTGATTTGCTTCCTTACAGGTTGCTTTCAATTTATCCCACATTTGCTTTGCTGAAATGCAAAAAAAATCAAGTTAAATTCATTTATATCTAATGAACAATATAACATTTTTTATTATGCTCAATTAATGTATTAGGGGTGTGTGAGTCATTGACAATAATCTTTCATAAATTATAATGTATACTTGTATGAAATTTTATCCTAGCTTTCTAATAGATATAATTAGATCCATTAAAGAGTGGTGGTCTTGACGTAGATTGGCCTTCGACAACTGAGGAACCAATCAGGGTTGCCATGATCTTTTGCTATAGTTCACTAAGTTAACAATAAATAACATAGCACCTACTCTGATTGTGTCCAGAAAGATAACAACCTAAGAGGGAGATGAATTGGGTTCTTTAAAAATTTTAATCAAATTAACAATCTAAGCAAGTATATACTTCAAATTAAACTTATTTGAGTATTTGTGAAGAGTAAATAATATGTTACAGCGGAACAAATAAAACTATGTAGGAATTAAAATGATACAAGGTATGCAAAGCAAAAGAGCAAAAGGCACAAGACAAATACAATAATTTATAGTGGTTCGGTGCAACCTTGCACCTACATCCACTTCCCAATAGCCCCTTGAGAACTCCACTATAATCCTTTCGATTATAGCGTGTTTGTTTTATTCGAGCTCACAAACAAACTCAGTTGGTTTTTCGAGATCATCAATCAAAACCTTACACCAATTATTTTTTAGTTCATAATTAATTCAGTTGGTTTTACAGACTTACCAACTAAAATATATAAAATCCAATTCCACAGTTGGATGGGGCTTTATCTCAAGTTTTTTTTTGCCAAAAAAATTTAGAAAGAATACAAAATACAAAGTAGAAAATTTCAACTCAAAATAAAAATAGAATTTAAACTCAATAAAGTTCAAAGAAAAAGCTAATGATTTGCTCTTTGATGCTTGATTTCTTCACCAAATAAAGCTTGAGAGGATGTGAAAGAAGTTGGTGATGATTTCTCTTTAAAAGCTTCCAAAATTATATATTAATTCTTCTTTTTTCTTCTTTTTACAATAGTATTCAATATTCCTCACTCAATTTAATGATTTTCTCTTTTCAATCTACTTAGCTTCCTTCTCAATCGATTCTTTAGTCTTTTGTAAGCTTGGAAGTGACTTTTGAGTGAGTTTTGACTATTGGAAGGGCTGAAATAACGATTGGATCCAAAAACTAACTATTAGAAAAGTACAAAAAACTAGCTATTATTGTTGTCCCAATGAATGGAGTCAGCTCCATTTGTAGATGAGTCGGCTTGGTTTATAGACAAGTCGTCTCGGATTGAAATTGAGCTAGCTCGAGCAGGGATCCTGAAAATATAGTTTCTATCTTCTTTGAGAGAGTTAGTTCGGCTTAAAATTGAGTCGATTCGTGTCTGTACCAGTCTTCTTCCAATATGCCAGAGTCAACTCAAAATCTTCCAGAGTCGGTTTCAAACCTTCCAACTTCATTTTTCTTCATATTTTGATCTTTCAAACTTGAATTTCTTGCCCCCAATCTCTTTTAAATTATATTTATTTTTTTAATTTATTTATCTTCATAATGAACCATCCAAACTTATGAGAACTTATTCTTTTAAATACTTTGACTTGGCAACTTGAGAGGATTTCTTCCAATGATGATTTCTTCATTATGAACACTTTAAAAATCCTACATCCAATCTTGAAACACATGATTAGTATCATAATTATTTAATATTTTATTATCATCAAAATTAATCATAGGATCAATAATATTCTATATAGTAATGTTATATATTATTATATATTATTATATTTATTTATATAAATTATTTTTGAAAGTAGAGTATAGCAAGATATTGTCTATTTTGGTTATAAAATACTATATAAATATCATATAAAATATTTCTATCATTATCTACAAAATAATTTACATTATATTATTTATATAGCATATTGTCACTTACTATAATATGCCGTTAATATTATAACAATATGTGATAATGTATATCATATTATATCTGATATTATATAATTATTTAGTTTATGATATTATTACGTGGTAATAATGTTGTCTTTTATTCTAACTATTATATTATTATATTACTATAGTATATTGATATAATTATTAAACCTATAATTAATGATGTTATTCTATTTTCTTAGTTTTGTCATGACAATGGTGTCAGTTTTCTGTTATCAACATTATTGTAGTATATTGTATTAGTGTTAATATTTATACTATCAATGTTACTAATTAGTAATATTATTACTGAATAATGTTATTATATTACTATATCTCCCCAGCAGAACCCACAAGTTACTGTGGCTAATGGTGGGGCTCCTGTACTTAAACTATTTCCAAAATAAATTCTGGATGGATCCCCCTCCTTTTCAATCATTAAAATAAAAAAAAAAAACTATGCTACTATAATTATTATAATAATAGAAATTCTAATTTGTTAGTATTAATGTGGAGATACTAATATGGGATCTTATATTTTCAATATTTTGGAACTACGCTTCCGGTGGAGCTCGAGTGAGGTTGATTTCTCCCCAATTACCTTCTCGTCGGCACCAATTCTGCCTTGTGTTTGATCAAGAGAAACTGAAGTGGGCCATCCAGACATGGCCATAGTGCACACGCAGGAGTTGCACATGGTATTATATGATAAGGCCTATAATCTTAATAATTTTAGGAGAACTTTGAATCATTATCTTAATATTAATCCCTTTGATCATGAACATGGAGAACATCAATGAAATTGTTTTCACCTTAACCAGTAATACATAGACCAATATAATTGTTGACAATCAACACTATCATCATAGTTACTAACTTGAGAATTTGTCTGTTGTCATGATCTTGCATGATTTTTTTAAGTTGAGCAACCCCATGTCGATGGTTGTCCGAGGCTACGTTAACTAAATTGTGCCAATGTGAATAACAAATACTAGGATAGGGCAGGAATGGAGTGTTTTTGTTTGAGTACGTCTTCTATAAGGATAATTTAACGACTAAGCAACTTCATATCCAGCAGGCAATATCTGCTTTAACGTGAGGCACTATTTTTGGGTCGAGCCAATATATAATTTTAAAGCAAACACCTTACGAGCTTTGAAAGATTCATATTATAGGTATCTCAATAAGTGATCGGTATGAATTTTGAGGATTATATAGAAGATTTAGATCTATATGAAATAATAAGTGGGTTAGAGAAATGTTGATACAAATAACTAGATCCAAAATTTAGCGGCTTGAATATTAGGTGGAGCTAAATTTTGGCATGTATATCAAGTTCTTCCAGCATTAACATTTTCCATTTTTCGACCAGTGGTATCAATTTCAGTCGTTAGCAGCTTTATTCTGGCTGGAGGGAGGTTGAAATACCTAAATTGAGTAGCAAGGTAAGAATGATAAAAATAAGCCGTGACTCTAGAAGTAGGGTGGCGTTTCTCTTTCGCAAGATAATGAATCGCTATTAAGCATTCTCATTTCTCTTCTTTCAAGAATCAAACCTTTTGATCAGTCTTTAGACTCATTTGTCTTTTTTTACGCCTTTCCGCCCAGACAGCAAGGCAGAGGAAGGAATATGATTTTGGATTTGAAAGATTGGCTGGAATAGAATGTCTTGAACTTGAGGCAGAAAGAATTTTATTTAAATCTTTAGAGCAGTGGGACCTACCTTGCTTTTGGATCCCGCATCTGCTTGGATATCTCCGTCCGCCTGCATAAAAGTTCCTTTGATTGACTAGCCATCTGCTTTAGTTTGAACATGCGATCCGTAACCGGACATGTATCTTGATAAAGATGCGGAGAGAGAGAGGGAGAGAGATTTTTTTTGATCAGAGAGAGAGAGAGAGAGAGAGAGAGAGAGAGATAATGCTGGTACATTCAAATATCAGCTAACATCTGAAATGAGTGGAATTTACCATTTGGGATATGTTTACCATCTAGTAGAATAATTTATCAAGGACAATAAAAGGGACAAAATCTGGAATGATATATCAGCATAGTTTATTCAGATCAAAATTATATGGAATAATATTTTGTATATCAAAAACTCAATCAAACTTAATGCTGGCAAATATGGTGTGATTCAACAATTTGATCCGTATTCGGATAAAATCTGAGATGATATATCAACATAATTATCCAGATCAAAATTATATGGATAATATTTGTATATTAAAATTCTGTCATATTTAAGGCTGATAAATATGATCTGACTCGTCAAATTTATCCATATTCGATCCTCCATAAATAAATTTGGATTTAGACAAATAGATTCAGATTATAAATAAATCAATATATTTAATTCATTTAGTATTTGAATTGGATTTGAATTTTATATATCTGGTTCGTTTAATCTTTTTAATCAATTTAATATTCAGATTGGATAAGTTATATAATTTATTTAATATATTTAATTTATTTAAAATCTATTTAATCAATTTTTGATCTGATCTTTTTAATTTATTTAATTTAATTTAATTTATTTAATAAATAAATTAAATAGATCTGATCAAATTATCGATATAATAAATAGATCGAATTTATATCTAAATTTTAATTTATTTATAAATAATTAATTTAAAATTGATAATCTTTTGATCTGATTTACAATGATGTGATTTGTGTCTAATTCGATCCGCTTCCATTACAATCTCTGATTGTACTTGCACAAATCGATGCATCAGTTGAGTTATAGGACAGCTGGAAACCATGATAGTAATTAAATTAAAAAATATATATTTAAAATAAATAATATCGTAATTTACTATCATCATATTTTATAAAAAAATATTATCATACAATTTGTCTCCTATCAAAAGCAGTCCTTTTGCTTTTTGCACTTTATCTCGCGAAAAGAAAGGATTCCAGTCAAAGAGTCGGTACCGAATCATGGACACAGTCTCAATCATGAGTCAGCAGTAGGTAATATCATCATAAATAATCAAAAGAAACGAAAATTAAAGTCAGACTTCTCCCTACATCTTGGTCGATAGAGGGCCTAGAGGCTTTGGAAAATCAATAAAATATAAATCCTATCTTCTTTCCTCATTCACGTTTAGATTTGCGAACAAGAATCTGCCACATGGGTCCTTTCTCAAAGATTTTGGAAATGAGTTGCACACAATCTTGGTTCCTTGGCAAGTTACTCAAACACAGTACCCAAACATAAGGACCCCTCCTCCTGCAAGAAAGATACAGCTGTATCTTATGTTGTTGTGAGAAAATTACAAGACTTGAACCGTCCTTTTCCAGCACTGTCGTGATGCTTTTGTCGATGGCCATGCCTGTGGAGGCAGTGAATAATGTTGCTGAGGACTATTTCACAGATCTCAGACACTAGACTTTGTCTTTAATCATCCAAACAGGATCATCTGCTGAGTTAGGTACGTATGACCTGATGAAAATAGATTGACATATGGCAGACTGCATAAGAGCATACATTTAGATCTAAATGGATTTAAAAAATGAGATAGTTATATATATTTTGAACCTCTCAAATTTACTCATGTCTCATGCACCCCCTCTTGTTTTATGAAAATTTTTAACCACATCCGTTTAGTCGACTAACCCAATATGATCCTTTATGTGATCCGCAACTAATATCATCACAACATTCAAATGATGAAAGATCCTTCCCCTTAACATTTTATAAAGTCCTTTCCTTTTCAGAATGGCACCATTCTAAGCCCCCACTCCGGCCGTCTCTCTCTTGAATGGTTCATCAGTCAAACCTCTGACAGTCCTCGAGGCCCATCTTTGAGCTGTATGGAGCCCATCTTCCATATTCAAACAATGAGCACTCTACCCTAATTTTCCTCTTGAAAATCCAAATTTAGGCTATATTATTTTTGCTGCCGGGTTAAAGTCATTGGGACTCAATTGGATAGTGTGGTCAATGATCTAGGATTCATGACTATTTATGTTTTGTGCATATTTTCGTGTGTTCACGTGCTTTTTTGTAACAAACTAATAGCAAATGGCCGGTTATTGTTCAGTAACGCTTAGTTTAGGCCAAATGCAAAATGACCATAAGACATTGTTAGGTCATGCTTGGTTTAATTCCCCTAATTTGATAGCTAACAAGTGTTTGTTTATGCCCAATATAGCTTGTACTACGTTTTTTTTTTTTTGCTTTCATGCAGTATTTCTTGATCCAAATTAATGATAGAGAATAATGCAGTGGTCCCTCTTTTATGTAATGTGGTTATGAAATCTCTGAAACGTGGTCCTATTTTGTTTGGAATCTGTATGGTTGTGGAAATAGTATTGTTTTGGACCTCCTGCACTATGGGTCCATTTATCTAGTTTGCTTTGTCACTGCTTGTCGGAATGGACACTAATCTTTTCACTGTAGAGCTACACCATAGTGGACCATAAAGTTTCTCCTCCATTTGCACTATAGTGAGAGTTTTGTGAGCCTTTATGATGGTCACAACTTCGATGAGATGAGTGCAATAGAGATAGAGGATATGATGGAGAAACAAGGCCACAAGAACTAGAATTTTCTACTGAGGAAGAGATTTAAGAGCGACTTAAAACCCTTGAACTGTGATAAGGATGTAATAGAAATGCTGGAGTTGATCAAAAGAATGGATACTGTGTAGTTTATGTTGAGCATAGATATTGCTACCATCCTCTTAGCCAACCATCATTAGTGTTAAGGTTGATAAACAAGGGTTACCAATCCTTATACAGAGCTAAGTCAGGATAAGGTTGATCATCTAAGTTAGGCAGTAGATGTCATTATCAAGGAGAAGAGCCATGTCACTTAGGGCTTTGAACGAGATTCACTGCAGAAAAAAAGAGAACTACCGACTTTTAGTTGTCGACGCTAGTTTGAGGCATCAACAATTTTTAAACATTCTTGCATCCATTTTAGGGTGAACCAGCTTTCAACGATGTGTAAAAAGATGGCCAATTTGAATTTCAAGACGGTGCTCATAAGCATCGTAGGGATCCAATAATAACCCTATCCACCACATTTATTTGCATTGTTAGGTGAGATTTCACAGCCACACTTGTTTTCATCATCGAGATCCAATAAACCCATCATCATCACAATTCAACAAACCCTAGTCCACCATGCCCTTGGTCCCATTTGCTTCCTCGATCCTCCTTCTGCCTCCACTACCGAGCTTCTAGAAGTACCCAAAGACCTTCTACTATTTTAAATATCCTTCTACTGCCCTAAATCTCCGCTATTGCCTCACATCTCCTCCAACTAGTCTTCTTTGTCTCCGTCAACTTCTCCTTCTTCGGCTTCTTCTCCTTCTCTTGAGCATGGTGGAGCGTGTGCTTTTACTTTGCTTTGCTCATCTTGCACATTTTCATTTTTCATGATATTTTTTAATTTATAATTTTATAGTTTATGAAGGATCACCCAAGGGGAAACAGAGTTTGTAGAGATTGCGAGGTTTTGAAGATTGGATAGAGCATTTTTCCCTTGTATGCACTCTAGGTAAGAGCTCCAATAATTAGGAGTGACGTTTTAGGATTTCTCTCTACTTATAGTGCCATAGGATGATCTAAGGTTTTTGAGAGTTGTCTCTTGCAGTTGATCTTGCGAACACTTGAGACCTCTCTCCTGCCATTAGGTCTAAGAGCCCTTCCTCATTGCCGAGTTGGAGAGCCATCCATTGTTAGCTTCTTGTCCTTTGTCACCATGCTTGAGATCATCTCCTTGTCTAGTGCCATCGAGCATCTTCGATCATCTCTTAGACAACCATTGCCATTGAATCTGAGAGTTAATTTTAATTCTTGGATCTACAAGCTTTGATAGGGATCTTTTTGATACGGTAAGGATCTGTAATTACTAGTATAAAAGTTTAATCTGAATAACTTTTTTTTTTGTTTCTTGATTTGATCTGCAAATTTTTCTTCATTGTACCACATGCCTTGACCTGGGCAAGCTATAGATTTTATTTTTTCATAATCTTAAACTAATTCTGGAGAGGTTCTTACTGGTCGGTGTTCCCGTTCTCTGATTTTATCTGCAAAATTATGGAAGAATTCTCTGATTTTAAAGTGAGGTGTACTATACTGCAGTCCTCTTCTAAATTGTCAATATTTGGTCTGCTACTTGAAGCCTGGGCTTAAGTTCCATTAACATGTGCTGAAATATTATATGAAATGCATATATAGTTACTACTATGACAACCAATAGAAGAGATCTCCATGCTTTTCAAGAGATTTATGTGCTCCCATAATTCTATGTAATTAATCAAATCAACTGTCGCATGGTGTGTAATAATTTTTGTGTTCATTACCATTGGATTGATGCTTTATTCCAAAGCATGGCGTGAATGTGTTTCTCATTTGCCTCTCAAAGCTTCTTTAGAAAAACTTTAATTTGGACATTTGTTGTTTTGAAAAGTTTAGATGTTTCATTTATTCATATAATTTCCATTCTGAAGTTACTCTGACAGAAGGCGCTTCGATGTTACACTAACTATACAATTTTCTCAAGCATTTACATGTTTCAGTTTCTCTAGGTTCTTCTTGGTTTACAGAACATGGATTAGATATATAAATATAGATAGCTAATTTAATCAAGTGAAGGTGGTCCCTAGCTTCTGTAATTAATAGCAACTCAGATGAACTATGAGGAAAGATAAAATATAGAACCATGTCAGCAAACAAATATAAACCATGAATTACCGAGAGAACTTCTGAATATGATGTGAATTATTTCTTCAGAATAACTCTATGATAGGACAACTCTACACAAAGTGAATAAGACCAGTTGGAATAAACATTTTATAAAGGAACAGACATTATTCTTAAAAAAAAGGTCTTCCAATGATTTTACATATAACTGTTTTTTTCTATTATCAATAGTCTCCCTTACCATGGACCATACATCACAGTCAAATATATCCTTTGCAAAGATTGATTGTGCTATTTCTCAGTGCAACCTGATTCCTTCATTTTATTGGGAAAATACAATCGTTATTTGCCGCAAAAACATACATGCTAAAAGCAAGATAACCTTTGTAATCAATTTTTTAGTACACAAAACTGCTGATAGATTCTAAAAATAAACATGCCTAATCTTCCGTATTTCTTCCAATCAAAGCCTTAAGTGGATCAAATGAGTTTCATTGACACGTATTACTTATTTGTCCACTAGACAAGGCAACAGTCCTAAGATTTGGCACATTATCATGATTTCATGTTTCAGCCATTATCATTCATCTCTTCCTTGGCAAGCTATCCCATTGGCATATTTGCCGATCATAAAATAGGATTGTTGCGGCCAATCTCCTGTTGCGCTTATCATCGGAGAAGAGCACCTGCAAAAGTTCTCACTGATAGGAATGTATCCGGTGGGGATCCTTCGATGCTTAAGTTAGTGGGGAGTGGTGAACAGTAAATGAAAATTTTGAAATGGCAGAGTCTCGACCCAGAATTGTCTTACCAATACTGTTCAATACGGTTCAGCATTGGGCTCGGATAAGGAAGAAGCTTCCATTTTCAGACTCGATGGAGATTCGTCGGTCGGATTCTCCGATCGACTATCTTGAGAAGAAGAAGCTTTTTAGCTATCAAAAATGAAAAACTAGAGAAGAAAAGAAAATCCTAAAACAAAATCCTAAGGGGAAGAAAACCCAAGGAAAATAAGAGAACTCAACTTGAAATCAGAGATGGAGCGAAAACAAGACCCTGGAGCTCCTGGGCGACCTTCCAATAGAACCTTCTATTACAGAGGATGGCGATAAATGCAAAGTAAAATCCTGGTGAAAGCAGCTTCATATATATAGGACTCCTCAACAGTCCAGATGAAATCAGTCGAATCAAGATTCCTCCTGATGATGACACGTGGAGACATCAAGACTGACTATTGATCAGATGGTTCGATGCACCTGCTCTCAGATTATGCCACCTCATCATTATCCGCATGAACAGCTCCAACCCAATAATGTTTGGACACGTGACCAAGATCTACTAGTCAGAATCAAATTGTCCGGATATCTTGGGCATCAAATTATTTTACCGAAACGACAGCTCAATGATGATTTCATAGCTATCGAAACAACGAAATAATTGAAGATATCTCATATTAAAACTCATTAATATCAGCAGTCGAGTCAGGGCTCGAAGCAGCACGTGATATGATAACTCCTTTCGTCCAACGTGACTGACCATGTGACAATATACATGTCAGGCCACTTGGACTTGGGAGTGGGGGTCAACAATTGGGACCATTCAACCGACCTTCGACTCTGACTCTACATCGATCTTATGAACACAGTACGCTGACTCGCAATCCCCTGATCGACCGACAATCAGCTATTCTCAATCATCAATGGACAACCACGACGACTTAGTTAATATCCAATTGATGATCATCGATATATCGGAGTTATCGATCGATGCTCATTCGGATCTCCACGACTACTGACCTATTACAGTTATCGACATATAGTCGGTTTATCTTTTCATGATCACATAAGATTGGAATGTGCGGAACCTACACATCTAACCATTATAAACGGTTATCGACTACATGTCATGATCATTAGTGGGCATAAACAGCTCATTAACTCTATGATTATGGTCCGATAATTTAGTACCATAAAAAGTGAGACCACGTGCTCGACGGTTACACCTGAATTATCTATAAAAGGGAGGTAATTGAACAGTATTAGGAAGATAATTCTGGATCGAGACATTGCCATTTCAAAATTCTCATCTGCTGTTCATCACTCCCCACTGATTTAAGCATCAGAGGATCTCTATCGAATATAATTCCGATCAGTGAGGACTTCTTTTGTAGATGCTCTTCTCCAACGACAGGTGCAATAGGGGATTGGCCGCAACAAGGGCAATATGAAATTTCTTAAAGAAGATTACTATGTCCAACATGTAGAGGAATTAGTTGGAGGACTCTTGATATGGAAGGACATAGATCACAGGCAAGCCTGCTTTCAACTGAATACCCGATTCCTTTGCATTAGTTAATGGCATGTTTGGTTCTAAGTTGCATTTTTGCTTTATGATGGCATTCATGCATGCACTTGACTGCAAGTATGCTATTAGATGCATGCCTTTATATCAGCTCTTGATCTTACTTTAGATCACCATATATTTAACAACTTGGAGGTCCTGCCTAAAATCAGCAAGTCCTGTCATGGAAACCTCATTTCTAATTGGGTCAAAAGAGCCTCAAATCCTGCTCCAATCTTTTGATCCAGAAAGTTTAATGTTTCAGCTATCTTGCTTCATAAAATTCTAGTGTTAAAGTTGAAGTATAGAACCTATTGAGAAATAAATAAACTATAAATAGAAATGAAGTAAAGATCTAATATCCTGATAGATTTGTTTGTCTAATTGTTTGGCTAGCATAATTATTTTCTGAAGTGTTTGCATGTGATATTTAATTTATTCTTAGTCTGTTGAAATTTATATTTCAAACAGGTTGCTCGATTCAAGTTATTATGCCTATGGACAATTCTAATAGATGGAATGGTTTAGTAACAGCTAGTAAAAATATCATCTAGAATACAACAAGGTTCTTGATATTTTATCATTTTCTTCACATTATGATATTGTTGGCTAAATCCTCTACACAATGATATGTAGATTTTTTTTAATTTTTAGTTAAATTATAGTTTCAATCAATTTTTATATTACAATGGACAAAGTTGGATAATAATTAAGGCCCAGCAAAGTTTATTTAGATGGAGTTCAAGATTTTATTAAATGTGCCATTGAGAAATCTAGTATAAATGGAAAGATCCTATGTCCATACCGAAAATGTGTAAATTATTTTTCACTTGATCCATAAACTATTGAAGAACATTTGGTATGGAATGGTTTTTTGAAGGGTTATATTAAGTGGGTATTCATGGAGAGTCTATGTTATTATCTTCATGTACTCAATCCTCTTATGTAGAACATATATCTTTTCGAGGATCTGATAACCTACAAAGGAATCTTGCAAGAGAAGATGATATGAGGGGTCTGCTTAGACATGCTCTTAGACTTGATGTTTGAAATTTAGAAGATTTTAGTGGAGGACAAGCAACAGTTGGGATGCTTGAGGGATTTATGTCTACTAATCCTACGTATGTTGAAGAGCCTGTACGTTCATCTAATGATGAGACAGCTTAGTATCATCATTTGTTGAAAGATTATGATCAAAAATTATATCCGAGTTGTAAGAATTTTTTGAAAAATTTTTCTTATGTATTTATTTTATTTAAAATATTTAAATGGATGGTCTGATAAGAGTTTTATTATACTACTCTAATTATTAAACAATGCATTTTAGGAAGGCACTACTTTTCCATCTTCATCCTATGAAGCTAAGAAATTAATAAAAAATTAGATCTTGGGTATGAGAAGATTTATAGTTGTCCAAATGATTGTATATTATATCGAAGCAATAATGTTAATCAAGAGCCATGTCATGTGTGGATCTTCATGATGGATGACACATAAAGAAGATAAGGGTGATATATTGAATGACGTAGATGCAATACGGAGTAAAAAATTGGCCAAAGTATTATGTCGCTTTCTTCTCATATCTAGACTAAAAAGAATCTATGCGCCATCAAAAATAGCTTCTTCAATGAGATGGCATGATGAAGGATGTACAAATGATAGAATGTTGAGACATCTAATAGATAATTTAGCATAAAAAACATTTGATAATAAACATCCTGATTTTGCCTCTAATATTCATAGTGTTAGGTTGGGTTCAGTTACTGATGGTTTTAATCCATTTCGGACTTTAAGTTCTACCTACAGCACTCGGCTAGTTATTTTGATTCCTTATGATTTGCTACCATAGATGTGCATGAAACAGGCTTCATTAATTTTGTCAATGGTTATTCCAGATGATAAGAGTCTAGAAAATGATATTGATATTTTTTTGCAACTTTTAATAGAAAATTAAAATAGTTGTGGAAAGATATTGATGCACTTGATGCTTCCACCAGCCAAATATTTAAATTATGGGTAGCTCTTGTATAGACTATCAATGATTTTTCTGCGTATGCTAATTTATCTGACTAGAGTACTAAGGTTGTATTTGGTGCATTGCCAGGCAATCTTGGAAGATAATGTGGATTGCTTTTAGGATAGATTGCTATCATTAAATTATCAGTAATATTGATTACTATGCTTGGTACACACAGATAATATTATAGTAAAATTATTGAAAATCTTAATTGATATGTTTGGTATGATAATCAGATTATCGGTAATGTGAAATCAAATTTCAAAAATATCTCCAATAATTTTTTCTGGTGCTCTTCTATTTCTTTAGTGAGAAATAACGGGAGTAATGTAGGTGTGATGGTAGCGCGGAGAAGTGGCAGGCTGAGAGGTGTGGGGAACCACAGGTACTGGGGGGGTGGGAGGGGCGGATGCATGTGGAGCCATGGAGGTGGTGGGGACGGACGTGGAGTAGCCATAGAGGGGTGATGGGGGACAAGGGTAGAGGAGCCACAGACAGGCAAAGAGAGATTGAGGAGCTACAGGCAGGCAAAAGAAGATTGAGGAGCCATAGGCTGGAGGCACACACGAAGAGGGTGAGGGTAGGGGAGAGGGTTGGGTAATGAGTTTTGTATAATTTTTTAAGGGATAATTTTATCTAAAATCTTTATTACAACATTGTCAAAGAAGTAGTAATCTAGATAGCCATCCCTTCCCAAAGCAATCCAGATTGCCTTCTATGAGGCAATCTGTATTTTCACCCAAAAAGTATGCCAAATACAATAATTCAGATTACCACATTAAATTGCCAGTAATCTGGATAGATTGTCAGCTACGAACGCAACTTAAGGGGCATGTTGCATGCCTGTCATATAGGGATTCAACCAATTCATATTGGTTAAAACATGAGAAAAAATTTTGCTATATGGGACATCATCGATGGTTAGAAGCAAATCATCCATTTCAATTTTAGAAAGATCTGTTTGATGGAACTATAGAGTTGAGATTTGCCCCTATTCCATCCTCTAGATCTGATGTTATGAGAAAATGCATAACATTAATCATATGGTAAGATATCCAAGTCTCCAAAAAAAAGAAGGATGCTGGAAGCTCATTACATGAAGAGTTACCAGAGGGAGTCAGTACTAGCAATCTAAATACAGAGATGTTTAAGGATGCTGATAATTTCTTCGAAGATGATGAAAATATAGATGGACATGAAAAATAATGATATAACAATTATAGTATTTACAACTAGTACTACTAAATAGTTATAGAAGAAAAGAAGCATCTTCTTTGACTTCCGTTATTGCAAGCATAATCTTCTTTGACATAATCTTGATGTGATGCATATAAAGAAGAATATTTATAATAATTTAATTGAATATTATTAGATCTTTATGAAAAGACCAAACATAATATGAAGGCATGCCTTGATTTAAAGAATGGGCATCAGACAAGAACTTCATCCCAAAGTAATTGATAATGATAAAATTTATATGCCTCCTCTATGTTACATAATGTCGATTTAAGAAAAGATCTTTTTCTGATAGTTTTAAAAATATTAAAGTTTCTAATGGATATGCATCAAATATTTTACGATGTGTCAATTTGAAAGAGCGAAAACTTTTAAATCTAAAAAGTCATGATGGTCATATCTAATACAAGATATAATTCCACTGGCTTTAAGATCATTAATGCCGAAACAAATTGTTGTATTTATTTCTAATTGTCAATATTTTTCAGATTATTATGTTCTAAAGTCCTTGATCCTCGGAAACTTGATCAATTGGAGTCTTGTGTTGCATTTATGTTGTGCCAAATGGAAAAGATCTTTCCTTCAAGTTTTTTCACTATTATGGTTCATCCAATCATTCACTTAACTGTGAAAGCTAAACTTGATGGATCGATGCACTATAGATGGATGTATCCTACTAAGAGGTAAGCTACTATAAACTTTATAATTACAATTTAGAATTTTTAGCTACGTGAAAGGTCATGCTGATAGTGATGTTTTACAATATTTTGGTTTCTAAAGTTATCTTATGCGCTTGAAAGATTACATACATGTTATGGGTAGAAAATTCTTTCCTCAATTAAAGTTGACACATAAGGAAGCTGGGTTCAGTCCAACCTTGATGTTAGCCAACCTAACAAGACACTTAAGCTTATCTTATTTGGCAAAATAGGAATGATTGATCTTCAGCCCCCATGCAGATCTTCAAATCTCGTGACCATCGAAAATAACTGATTATGAGAAATAAGGAAGAAATAACAAATATATTCCTCTAGATAAGAAAAAAGATAATGAGCATATCTCATCAGATTCTCCTTCTTTCTCACGGTCCTTGAGCCTTTGCCTATAAATAAAGGCCTACAAGGGACCCCTAAGGTATGAAACACTTCTCTCCCTATGTGCTCTCTCCTTTACATTTATTCTAGAGATCAGTTGAGCATTAAAGGATCCCCACCATAGACAATTTTGATCAGAAACTTGTCTTACAGGTCTTGTCGCTGTCGTCATGCCGTCGCCGACTTACCGTCACCGCCCACCTTCAGCCGATCCAACCCAAGGCAAATTTCTACTATAACAGATTGGCGCTAGAGAAAGAGACTTAGGCTCTTTTACAAAAGAAGTGAGTATTCTATGAGATGAGCTTCATCGCATTGTTCCAATGTCGATCAGATCCGATCATCTGTAGATTGATCAAATGTAGACCAAGACTGACCATCTGTAGATTGATTGATATTGATCAAATCTAACTACCATCGAATCAGCCAGATACTAACCAGATTCAATCCTCTCCAGATTGGCTATACACCAATCAGATCGAATCAATTAACAGCCCTCCAAAACTATCTTAGTCGGGCTCAAAACTGGGGTCTCCAGATAAGGATCCAAATAAGGAAGGAGATTGCAGCATCCAAGCAAAGAAGGAGGATCCAAATGAGGAAGGAGATTATGGAAATCCCTCGATTTTCAAATCATCCACACTTTCGCATTTCAAAATTTGAATTCTTGGAGAGATCCAAATAAAGATGGAGATCACGACAGATCAAAATTCAAGGAGATTACAGGAATCCCTCGATTTCAAATCATCCACGCTTTTTATTCAAAATTTGAATTTTGATGGAATCCAAACAAAGAAGGAGATCATAACTGATCAAAAGTATAAATAAGGAAGGAGATTATAGGAATCCCTCAATTTCTAAATCATTCATGCTTCTTCATTTCAAAATTTGAATTTTAGCAGGATCCAAACAAGGAAGAAGATCACGACAAATCAAAATTTAACAAAATGGAGATTACAAAAATTCCTCAATTTCTAAATCATCCATGCTTCTTCATTTCAAAATTTGAATTTTTAACAAAATCCAAACAAGGAAGAAGATCATGACAGATTAAAATTCAAATAAGAAAGGAGATCACAATAGAAGAAAAGGCATTCCAAGAGAACAAGCTCTGGGAGGGAGAAACTCCCATAACTTAAAATTCTTATGGTAAGAGACTTTCAAACCCTCATCCATCATTCCATTTTCTAGCCTTCTTGCAGGACCACAGGTCTTTAAGCACACAAACTGAAGTAAAGATCCAACCTATTTGAGGTGAAATCAAGACCAATCTGAGATAAAGATCCAACCCATCCAAGGTGAGATTAAGGCCAATCCGTGGTAAAGATGCAACCCATCTGAGGTGAAGTCAAGGCTAATTTGAGGTAAAGATCAAACCTATCTGAGGTGAAGTTAAGGACAATCTGAGATAAAGATCCAACCTATTTAAGGTGAGAACAAGGCCCATCTGAGGTAAAGATGCAACCCATCCAAGGAAAAGTCAAGGTCAATCCGAGATAAAGATCCAACCCATCTGAGGTGAAGTCAAGGCCAATCAGAGATAAAGATCAAACTCATCCAAGGTGAAGTCAAGGCCAATCCGAGGTAAGATGCAACCCATTCAAAGTGAAGATCAAGACCGATCTAGAGTAAAGATGCAACTCATTTGAGGTGAAGTCAAGGCCACTCTGAGGAAAAGATCAAGCCCATCTGAGGTGAGATCAAAGCTAATCTGAAGTAAAGATCAAGCACATTCGAGGTGAGATCAAGGCTAATCCGAGGTAAAGATCCAACCCATCCGAGGTGAGATAAGGCCAATTCGACGTAAAGATGTAACCCATCGAAGGTGAAGTCAAGGTCAATCTAAGGTAAAGATCCACCCCATTCGAGGTGAGATCAAGGTCAATCTGAGGTAAAGATTCAACCCATTCGAAGTGAAAATCAAGGTCAATCTGAAGTGAAGGTTAAGGCCAATCCGAAGTGAAGATCAGGCCGATTCGAAGTGAAGATCCAAGCTGATCTAGAGTAAAGATGCAACCCATCCAAGGTGAAGTCAAGGCCAATCCGATATAAAGATCAAGCCCATCTGAGGTGAGATCACGGCCAATTTGAGGTAAAGATACAACCCATCCAAGGAGAAGTTAAGGCCAATCCGAGGTAAAGATCCAACCCATCCGAGGTGAAGTCAAGGCCTAGTCGAGGTAAAGCTCAAACCCATGCGAGGTGAATTCAAGACCAATCTGAGGTAAACATGCAAGCCATCCGAGGAGAAATCAAGGCCAATCCGAGGTAAAGATCCAACCCATCCAAGGTGAGATCAAGGCCAATCCGAGGTAAAGATCCAACTCATCTGAGGTGAAGTCAAGGCCAATTCGATGTAAAGATCCAACCCATCTGAGGTGAGATTAAGGCCAAACCAAGGTAAAGATCCAACCTGTCTGAGGTGAAGTTAAAGCCAATCCGAGGTAAAGATCCAACCCATTCGAAGTGAGATCAGGGCCAAATCGAGGTAAAGATCCAACCTATCTGAGGTGAAGTCAAGGCCAATCTGAGGTAAAGATCCAACCCATCCAAGGTGAGATTAAGGCCAAACCAAGGTAAAGATCCAACCTATTTGAGGTGAAGTTAAGCCAATCCGAGGTAAAGATCC
>KE505701.1:62345-78158 GCA_000441515.1 Elaeis oleifera
AAGCCAATCCGAGGTAAAGATCCAACCCATCCGAGGCGAATCAGGGCCAAATCGAGGTAAAGATCTAACCTATCTGAGGTGAGATCAGGGCCAAATTGAGGTAAAGATCCAACCTATCTGAGGTGAAGGCCAATCTGAGGTAAAGATCCAACCCACTTGAGGTGAGATCAAGGCCAATCCAAGGTAAAGATGCAACCCATCTGAAGCCAAATCAAAGTAAACTAAAGGCTAAGCCAAGGTGAAACTCAAGATCAAGCCGAGACAAGGATCACACAGAGCCGAGATGAAGATCGAGATCGAGTCGAGATGAAGATCATACCGAGCTGACCTCATGAAGGCTAAGCTCCCAACCTGAGAAGGTTGATCTGACAAAACGGACCTAAGGTGGCCAATCCGACAAAGCTGACCTAAGGAAGCCAATCTGACAAAAGCCATTTAGGAGAGTCCAAGATAACAAATCAAACTCTTTTGTAAGGCCTGAATGTAATTTTGGATCAGACCAAAGATCTCGATGATAAAGAAGTGAGGGCTAACCTGTGAGAACCCTCGAAGGCCTCTTATTTTTCAGTGATCAAAGCCAATGAAGGCCTTAGTTGCATGTGAACCGAATGCTAACCTAAAAGGATCTTTGGAGGGCTAATCTATGAGGACCCTCAGAGCCCACGAAGACAAATCATCCGGGCCGAAGACCTCAGTGACTAAGAAGCGAAGGCTCATCTGTGAGGACCCTCGAAGGTCCCTTACTTTTCAGCAAGTAAAGCCAATGAAGATCTTAGTCATGTGAGAAGCAAAGGCTAACCTAAAAGGACCTTCGGAGAGCTAATCTCTAAGGAACTTGAAGCCCACCAATGCAAGTCATTTGGGCCGAAGATCTCGATGACTAAGAAGCAAGGGCTAACCTATGAGGACCCTCAAAGATCCTTCATTTTTAATGAACAGAGCCAATGAAGATCTTAATCACGCAAGAAGCGAAGGCTAACCTAAAAGAACCTTTGAAGGGCTAACCTGTAAGGACCCTCAAAATCCATCGATCCATGTAGAGGACCTCGGTGACTAAGAAATGAGGGCTAACCTATAGGACCCTCGAAGGCCCCTTGTTTTCAATGAAAGAGCCAATGAAGATCTTAGTCGCATGAAAAGCGAAGATTAATCTAAAAAAACCTTCGGAGAGCTAACCTGTGAGGATTCTCAAAACTCGTCGATCCAAGCAAAAAATCTCGACAACTAAGAAGCGAAGGCTAACCTATAGAAATTTTGAAGGCCTCTTGTTTTCAACAAGCAGAGCCAATGAAAATCTTAGTCACATAAGAAGCGAAAGCTAATCTAAAAGATTTTTGGAGGGCTAACCTATGAGGATCCTCAAAATTCGTCGATCCAAGCTGTAAAAATCAAAAATCTTGATGACTAACAAGCGAGGGCAAACTTGAAGGACCAGATGCTTCATCACCAATATAGCCATAATGACATCATTCGACAATCTCTGCACATTGGATGGCTGAATCAGGGATAGCATCGGCTATTACATGTACTCCCTTCGCTCGATCTAATTCTTGTTCGAACTCGAGAGTAGGGGGGCTTATATCACGGATAGAAAATTCTTTCCTTAATTAAAGTCGAGACATAAGAAAGCTGGGTTTGGCCCAACCTTGATGCTAGCCGACCGAACAAGGCACTTAAGCTGATCTTATTCAACAAAACAGGAAAGGTTAACCTTCAGTCTCCATGCAGATCTTCAAATCTCGTGACCACTGGGAATAACTGATGATGAGTAGATAAGGAAGAAATAACAAACATATCCCTCTAGATAAAGAAAAGATAATAAGCATATCTCATCAGATAAAATAAGACTAACTGTCTGATTCTCTTTTCTTCTCATGGCTGTTCAGCCTTTGCGTATAAATAAAGCCCACAAAGGATCTCCAAGATTTGAAACACTTCTCTCC
The DNA here is from genome assembly GCA_000441515.1 of Elaeis oleifera. NCBI lineage: Eukaryota > Viridiplantae > Streptophyta > Magnoliopsida > Arecales > Arecaceae > Elaeis > Elaeis oleifera. The sequence continues at coordinate 64,289 of KE505701.1, forward strand.
CTAAGTGCTTTCTCCTTTCCATCAGTTTCATAGATCTAACTTGAGTATCGGAGGGTCTCCATCAAAGCCAACTCCGATTAGAGACTTATTTTGTATGTCCTATTACCATTTTTGTACCCTCACCGACTTACCATCACCACCCACCTCCAACTGGTCCGATCCAAGATGGATTGCTGCCACAGTAGTACGCAATAGAGCTCATCCTAAGAGCTCAATTGTAGAAGGATATGTTGCTGAAAAGTATTTAACATTTTATTCAAGATATCTTAAAGATGTAGAAACAATATTCAATCGACCTTAAAGAAATTATGAGACTGTAGAAAATATTAAAAATTACAAGTTCTTATCTAGTGGAAGAGTTTTGAAAACATTGAAAGTATTGTTCTTGATTAAAAATCATTGACACAAGCACATCGTTTTGTCTTACTTTATAGTGACATAATATTTGATTATCATAGATTATGATGGTTACAATATGATTTAATTTATTATCCTATCATGCATAATGTTCTTGACCAATGATTTAACTCTGATATTGTTGGAAAATGCCATCATATGGCGATCCGATATGCATGCAGAGATTTCAAAAATTTTTAATACGTAGTGAAAGAAAATTTTAAAACTTTTTCAACATCATTCTAGGACAACCATGTAACATAATGTATTAACATTATGCCAGGATAACCTTATGTCAGAATGATGTTAAAATAAATCTCTAATTAGATCTAATTTAATCAAGCATGTATAGAGATCATATCTCAATATAAGCCAGACATAATCATATATACAAATTAAGATATAAATAAAATAAAATCTAATTTTACCTTTATGCAGATAGATCTTCACTGTGATCTGATGATCCATGGATATTTTCAAGATCTTTTTAAAGTCGCACAAGTGTCCAGCCTCTATAGGTATCTACATGAAGTTAATCTGATTAGGAGATCCTGATCTCATCGAGATGCTAGCTCTCTTGCAGAGATCGTTCTTTAGATTATCGAATTTTTCTTTTTTTGATTCTCTTCTCAAGAGAATTAAAGAGATATATTGGAGGATAAAAAAATCAGATCTAATATGATTCTTTCCTTTCTCTTCTCAAGAGACAAAAAAGATCTAAAGAAAAGAATAAGAGATCTAATCTCTTTTATTTTTTCCGTCCAACTCTTGGACTCATCATGGAGGAGAAGGAGAGAGAAGGAGGAAGCCCAACTCTTGGACAAAAGAGAGAGAGAGAAACAGATCTCTTAACAACCAACTCTTGGTTGTTAGAAAGAAAGAAGGAGGTGCCCACAAACTTACCACGCCAACCTCTTTTGTGCGTGATCTCTTCTTACCCCCCAACCTCTTAATTTACCATGTAATCTCCTAAGGAGGCACCCTATCTTATCCCTTATTTAAAGTAACAATTAAGGTTTATGTGGAGTTTGTTAAGAGTCCAACTCTCCTTGGACTCTTGTGCCGCCCCACTCCTTTTGTTACCATATTCTTCACACCAACTAATTCACGCTAAACCTTTTAGGCATCTCATAAGAGGTGTGAGGTGTTAGGGAGAGTCCTTCTACTCCTGAATCACCTTTTTCAAATAGAGTCCAAGGTGGTTGTGCATTTCTTGTTAAATCAAAATCTGATTGAGTCTAAACCTTTTAGACTTGTGAAACCCAATTTGAGTCAAACTTAGACCAAATTCAATCAAATTAAATCTAATTTAATTTAACTAGGATTCAATCTCATTATTTGATCAAATCAAATAATTTAATAATATTTATAATTAAGTCCTCCTATAACTTACTAACTCTTAGCAAGTTCTTCAGGTAACTTTTATATCTTAGTCCAATCATCAATCAAATTGATAATTGGATCTTTTTGTGATTCAAAATCATAATTCGACATCCCAATCAGTCAGGATCTCTTTTGTGTGTGACTCCATAGATTCTATTCTATCTGATAGTGAGATATATTTTAATCTCCATCAAAATATCATTAAAATTCTTTCAATAGATTGAAATAATTCCAACTATGACCATCAAGGGTCATCGATCATCAAGATGATGCTCGATGAGTCTTACGATCTATTAGTGACACCTAGCAATATACAGTGACAACCCAATAGAATGAAAGTAATGAACATCTAGGTGTAGTTATCATATGATTCAGTTTTTCTATCGTGAGTTTTGACAAAATAGAGGATATGCAAAACTTATCAAATCCCATTTTCTGTCATCTGCAAGATTGGCTTGACTCAAGTTCATTTGTGAATTTTCATAGAATTTTTTTTTATTATTCACACTTACTTAGGTCAAAGACTTTCTAAACTTAGTCTTGTAAATCGTATAGAATTTCTTCTTTTCTGCTAAGATTGATAGATCCCATTTAGATGCATACTCTATTCTATAATGAACCTACTGCAGCCAACATATACCTCAAGGTTCTATATAGCTAGGAGATCAAGTTATAGTATAGTCAAACTATAGTAACCTCATTGTGAATAGTCGAGACATCACAGATCAAAGAATCATGCATACTATTACAGCATCAAGAATGTCACTTATGAGTGAGTAGACATCCAAGTGACTTCTCGTGTTGCTCATGCTCAATACCTTTATTTTCTAACAAATATCTATACTCTTGCTCTAGTATCCTCATACTGTAGACTCGAGATTCATCTATCCATAAGAAAGTGATCCACGCATCAATTTATCTGTATTGATCACCATCTCCATGATGATCCTATGGTTGGAAGCAATTTATAAATTAATCACTAAGGATACATACCTCAAATTCTTAACTTTTGAGAATATGTATCATCATCTAATTAATTCATTGGATAATTCATGAACACATACACTATATGAATGGTAACTAACTATCTTAATTAATTAGATCAAGTATGAAATTATGTTCTAAAAAAATTAATGTGCTAGTCTGATTAGCTTTAGGGCATACATCTAATAGATATAGCAAATTCTTAGTTGCTCAGTGACAAGTCAACAATAACATTCAACCAAATTCAAGGGTTGAGCAAAGATGGTTGATCAAAATATTTCTCGAATGGCTTTTCAAACACATTAAACATATGTATGTATATATATATATATGTATGTTAACTTCTATTAATATTATGATGTATTGTTTGTTAACTATCATATTTTTTAAGTACTAATAATGATGGAGAGCAATTGTTCAGATGAGTTGATAGCTATTGCTCGAGGTCCTAATAATATTGTCAAGAGATATAATGGCTTCATTATCACTGGTCTTAAATTCCATACCAAAGAATATAAAAAATTTAGAAAACTTAGAATAGTGGAGTAATGGTAGAAGCTGATGGAAAAATTTATTACAATGTGCTTACAGATATCTGTGAGTTAGATTACTATGGAAAGTTTAAGGTAGTATTATTTGATGTGATTGACTTGATGCAAACTCACCAAAAGGTTTGAAGCAAGACACAAATGGATACATACTTATAAATTTTTCATGATTGATATACACTGGTGTCTTGTTAAAGATGATCCATTCATATTTTCATCTCAAGCTCAATAAGTATTTTTTATACAAGACTCAGAAGATAAGGAATAGACTGTTGTTATCAAAATGAAACATAGGGACTTGTATGATTTGGAGAAAGGAATAGCTCTGAAAGATGAGGAGACTTATACTCAATGTATGTTTTTAAATATTATATCGATTGAACCATCGAGGGAGTGGTCTGGCAGAATAGGCCTTAGCTTTCATACAAGTGATCGGAGTTCGAGTCACGATGGATGTTAGGACTTCGATTAAATGGCGGGACGTGAATGATCAGGAGGGAGCTGATCCTGACGATCTTGGTGTGAGTATTAGAAGCAGTTTCTAGTCCGTCAGACCTCGATGGGACTGGGGTGACATACTCATCCATTGGGTTCGCCCATATGGTAGGAAAGATGGTCCTTTCCCAAATTATTCGAAAATTATCCTCCGAATCGAATATTCTCCAGTGAGATTGAGGGCCTTATGGTCACACTCAGAGGAGGTACCTACATCGGGATGCCCCCTCCTAACCCTTTTTTTCTACCAAAAAAAAATTATGCTGATTGATGATCTAAATATTTCAACCAATTGGGTTAGGACATATGTTCTAAGGACAGAATGATGTTTGACTCTATTGATACAAAGAGTTTTAATACATATATTTTTATTTAATAAATTATATTTATTATTACCAATTTCTCTATTAGTGTATATGTAGTTTATATTAGTTGATATTGTAATCATTTGTGTAGGTTAGGAACATTATGCCTCAGAGTTGTTTCAGAGGTGTAAAGTTCTAGCATTCCTAGGCAGGATCTTTTAGTCAGTTCGATGAGCCCTAGTAGTCTCAGCAGCCTGATGAGCTACAACATGAGCCTCTTGCTGATGATCAAGATGATGAGGCTGTTGTAGGTAACTTGCAAATTCAGGATAAATTAAATGAACAAATCCTATGCTTATTTCATTTTAGTACTTTATTTCAATTTTTTTTGTATGATACATATTTAATAATTTTGATTAATTTTTTTTATATTTTTTATAGACAGTCAGGGATGAGCGAAGGCGAGATGGGGATTGATGTGAGCTAAGGACATATGGCAGCTCGATGAGAGTGAGAGAATCATTGTGACATGCAACAAATTAGGACAGCCTGTTAAGAGGTCAAGAAGCCTATTGTCTAGCTTCTTAGGATTATATAGTTGCATGGAAGTGTCAACTGTGTCCGATCAACTATACTAGATGGAATGACATGCTTCTTTCATATAAAATTGAGCTATTATGGATTGTAGATATAAAAGATAGATTGAAACTATATGTTAACTAGCTAAAGATTATAGTATTTGATTTGATTTAATATTTATATTTTCTTATAATTTATTGCAGACTAAGTTTGTGATCCCTCCAGAGAGCCATGATTAGGTAATAAAGTCCCTGAATCATAAATGAAAAGAATATAATGCCAAGTTAAAGAAGGATTATAAGAAGAAGGGTATGACAGAGGAGGACATTGCTCATACCTATCCTCCCAATGTGTACCCTTATCAGTGGATTGAGCTTGTACACTACTGATTTTCGGAGAAAGGAGAGGTTATATATAATTTATATTTATTTTTATTTATATATTATTAATATGGACTAAATATTTATATAAGATATGTCACATTGTTATTTATATGGCAGACATATTCCAATATTGATAGAGCTACACGATCATCTCAGTTGGTGCCTTACACATCAGGTTCTAAAAATTATACGAGACTTAGAGCTAAATTTATATATTATATTTTTTTAAATCTCAAATTTTGATCAATTTTTTTATCTTTATCGATCTTTATATTGTCCGATTCTTCGTAGACTTCGGTGTGCCTTTTGGTTCGATAAAATCTCGTAACTGTTCGCACACCCATTTTAGCTTCTGATTCCAATGTAAAACTTACCATCTGAAGCTGGACTATCAACTTATACCATGTCCTTGTATTGACTATTTCCAACACCTACTCACCTACATGCTTGCCCCTACCGTAGCTAGTCCCAAGTACAGTTCACCCAACATTACACTTTGGGCTTTCCTTAATTTACTAAGCTCATCTCTGTCCATATCACCGAAGCACATGGGATGTCAAGGTGGTGTCTTGAATTTTGAGAATGATGCAGGCCAAATTGTTGAGACCTGAAGACATAGTTTCAGCAGCGTGCATTTATGATATATAGCATTTGTATTTCTGATTTGTTTCAGTTGCCTTAATAAATAGATTTATGACTATGATTTACCAAATTGATGACTAACATACATACTAGCGTAGTTGTTGTCTATATTCTGAAGTAGAACGACCAGATGGCCTAGCGAACTTCCCACTTATGTAAAGAGACCAGCGTGGCATGAAGTTTCACCCATGTCTGAGTTTGCAACCTATCGATGATTTGATAGGCAAGACTGTCTTTGGAACCAGCAAGTTTTTAAATTTGTTCATTGACTATTTGTGTGCATGAACTGAGTTTGCTTTCTTTTGGAATTGAAAGGGAGGAAAACCGCAAAAAATTTTCTGGTGCTTTAAAACCTTGAATAGAAATTTGGATGAAGTAACCTGGTGCACAAGGTCTAGGTAGTTGATTTGTTCCATAGTGTTTTAATTTCCATATTTGATGAGTTAACTGGAATATCTATCTCCTGCTTGATGACTTAGAAATAGGTATTATAGTACTATATCTGCATCAGATTCTCGACTTGGTTATATAGTAGATTTTAATAGGCCAATGATGAAAAGATAAGATTATCTTTTCATCTAGGGTGCATTAAATGTACTGCAAAATATAATGACATCTATTACTTTATGTTATCGGATATCAAAAAATTGTTCTACATAACTAATTGTTTAATAGTATGATGTATGATGAATCACCTTAAAATTGTAAATTAGAAATTATAACTTTGGGTATAATTTTGAAAGACATGATTTTCCATCTGTCACAATAAAACTTTTCACTCTTGAATGATCAAACATCTATCAAGAATTATTTACCAAGAAACATCTATCAAGGATTCCAGCTTTCAATGCTATCCAGGTGCCTCAGGATATCAAAAAAAACTGCTAGTTGGCATAGTTGAAGGTGTTTGTTATGAACATGCAACTTGTGAATTCTTTTATAAAATACATGCAAGGTGTCAATGCTCATGAAGCCAATATTTGACTTGTATCTCTTGTATTGGAGAATCTTCCCTTTTTCTTTGGTGAGAATACTCTTGTTGGAGAGTAATACGTCCTTGTGGCTACAAGAGGGCACTAGTCTTCTAGAACCTTGTTTTAAGGCTTAATTACAAATGAGAGAGCCTCATCCAATTCATTATCTCCTGCTTTGTATTGCATAATGATATGTCTCATATATCATATATTGGATCATATATCATGTAACATTTACTTTTTCTGTAGATGGAAGAGCATGGGAGGGAGTCTCGTGAGGTTGAGTTCTATAGAATGACTCGTACCCACCGAGATGGCAGCTTTGTACAAAAGAAGTCTAAAGATCTGATTGTAGATATTGATTTATTTGTTGAATGATTTATATTATAATTTTTTATCATTAATATATAGGTCTGTTCTTTGATATATAGGATAGGACAACTATGCTTATTGCAGAGCATACCGATGAGTCATCATCATCTGTGGAGTGTAGTCACGTCGAGGCCCAAGTGTTCATTGAGCTTATGGGATCAGAGCATTATAACAGAATAAGAGGTTAGGGAGTTGGAGTCACCCAACTTACATGTCGCAGTGAGTAGATATACTCAGAAGTATAGACAGAACAATAATACTACAAAGATCTGTAGGCTAGAGCCATAAATATAGGAGATGAGTCAGAAACATTACCTACAGATGGAGAAGCTGAGGCAGAGTTATCAGACAGAGATAGTGTCATTGAGGACTCAGGTGGATCAGATTACATCTTTTTACGTGATTTTTTCCTGCATCAGATAATTAGCTACATATAATTTTAGATTTTATATTATTTTCACATATATCATTATTATATAGACTTTATGAGTTGCATATACTGATTTCTATATTCTCTACTTAATAAGCTTTTTTGCTTCTTACAAGGTCCCGATACTTCTAATAGTTACCGAGGTGATGATACCATGCACAAGTGATAGCCCTCTTTTTTCTTTTTTTAAGAATGGGTTCTATTTGAATTTCTCTTGTTTAGTTTGAGCTTTTAGTTTAGGGCTTATAGTTTTGGTTTCATTGGTTATGGGTTCTTTCGGGTGTAGCTAATTTTGGTGTTATGGTGTCCTTTCCAACCGATATGTTATGCTGCAAAATTATGACCTAATTCAGGTCTGGGCATGATGGATACGGCGGTTTGTTATGATTGACTAACAGGTGTCCTTTTAAGAGCATATTTTCTCTTATGAACTTCGAATTGAATGAAATGGGTTTATTTATTTACTTCAGATGGATCTCATTGATTCTGCCTCTTTAGGCTAGCTGACTTGCCTTTTGATGGTTTATTTATTTATATTTTCCTTATGGTTTCAGTGGCCCGAGCAATTGTCGGTTTTATGATAGATCATGCACAAATTGTGTTATCCATTTAGGTTTTTGGGTGGCTGAAGATTTTAGAATGCTGGTATCTTCTTTTAGCTTTTATTATGGTAATCATCTCCCACCTGGTATAAGCTTTCTGTTTGGGTTATATCTTATATCCAACAGACTGACAACATCTGCTCTGTGTAAGGTATGTTCAATCTAACGTTTCATTTGGTTGCTAAAACCTATCTCTCCTTGCTGATCCATTGCGATGCATAGGTTGGATTTTATCATTTGTTGTTGAATTGTTATTTTACCGTTGATCAAGCCTCAGTGGTTGCTGATATTCTATGATATGATGTTGCAGTTTTTTTGGTGTCTATGTGTGTGTATTGGGGGACGGGGTTGTTGTTTACAAGAAGTTTATATTCTTTAAATTTTCTAGCTTCTATCATGAAGCTTGTAATGGTGGAGCTGGAAATATTTTGAGTAGTGTTTAGGTATTGTTCATTGATTTTGCTGAAGAATTTGAAAGTTTGTTTGCTGTATTATGCTATGGTGATTCATGCAAACGAACTTGTAATGTTACAGCGTCACAGCCAAGTTAAGACTTCTATTTATTTTAGACCGATCTTGAACTTGCTTTTTCTAAATTTTCTAAACTGCACAGTTCAGAAATAGTGCTGTATAATTTGTCTAGATTAGTGTCCTTCATAAGAAACCATATTTCAACATGTTGTTGTATTAACGGGATAACCATAGTGATTACTCTCGTGTAGAATTGGAATAAGGCTTCTGAAGGCAGGGAAAGACTACAAGACGAGGTAGGACTTCATTTTCTGGGGGAAACAAAAAGAAGTCTTCAAGCAAAAGTTCAAAGGTTAGTGAGGATGCTTCTGATAAAGAAGTATAGAGAGCAGGGGGTTTCAGAATCGGAAATGGTTCTTCTATGAAATTTTGTGATTCTTGTGTGAAACTATTGATGTTCTTGCATTATTTCTGATGCTTTAATTTCTTGCTGTAGCTTGGTGCTACTATTCTTCGACGACGATTAAGTTAAGCTTTAGAAAGCGTTCCAATAAAGAATAGATGATTTTGTTAGTCTGTTCTCCATCATCACCACACAAACCATCTTCTAATTCTGATGACTCTAATCACATGGTAGAGACCCAGGGAGCTTCATATCAAAGGACCATCATATTTGAAACAACATCATGAAAGACCCATTGTTGATGATAAAAGTGGTTTAAAGGATTTAAATCAAGAGATTTCTGATGCTGTGGATTCCTCTGTTATGTCAACATTGGCTGCTACTGCTTGTGACAGCATGAATCCTAAAGATTTAGTTTTAATGGCCATGCTTCTAAAGCAGATGACCTTTTAGGAAGCTCCACTTATGTTGAATCACTTCCTTATTTGAAATAACAACGAACCAACTTCACCACAGTACTAAAGATTTGCGTGGTAAATCTAAGATACATCTGGAAGCATCTTCTACCTTAGACTTGCCTGGTAAGGGATCGGACAGAATGAAATTAGATTAATCACATGATACAGAAAACTCTACCGGGACCTTGCAAAATTTTCTAGACAAATAGGGACCAAATATTCTTCCCATGATTCTATATTTCATTGGGATCTTAGCACTGATTGATGCATGAATTCCAAGCCACTTGCTCTTGATGTTGTCATTGCAAATGGTATTCATAATGAAAATATGTAAGATGCTAAAACTTCTCGACGTGACATGAAGTGTGGAGATGCCAACATGCTCCTGAACTTGTCGATTCCAGAATTCAGGTAGGTAACATACCAAAAGTTGATTATAAATTATTGGATACTGCTGGATATACTGAGTTGCGAAGATGTAGCTATGTCAGCCTACATTGTAGAACATTTTTTATATTTTTATTTAAAAAACCTTTGTGATGCTCATAAGTGTCGCAAATGACCCTGTTATAGTGTTCCTAATGATGCTTATAGATATTGCAAAAAACCACGTTATAATGTTTTCTAGCCATGCTTATCAGCATTGTTAGATACCCATGCTGAGACAACTCTTTTGCTGGAACTAAATGGCATTCTAAAGGGTGGAAAAGTTGATAATTTTGTGACGCTTCTACAAGTATAGTCATACTCCAATGATGGTTCCCAACTCCTACATAGTCGATGCATGCACAACGGTTGAGAAACATCATGGAGGCATTTAGCAACATTTATTAGCGTTACCAAAAGCCAAAAATAGCGTCGCCTGTTAGATATTTTCCTGTAGTTGCTGGTGCCTAGAATGAATGTGGAGAATAGCTCACTCATCTAGGGGTTGCTGTTGCAAATGATGATAGTGTACATCCAGAAAAGCGGCCAAATGATGTAAGTGTTGATGGAAGCAATGGAAACAAGTCTATAGGGTCAAGGTTGGTAAATGTAAGGTTTGAATTACTTGCTGATAAGTAGGTTGCACATGTGAGTAATGTTAGGGTGATTAGGTAAAGGGAAGAAAACTATTAGCATGATTCTAGGTAATCACATAATTTTAGGAATCATATGATAATCCATAATATTTTTTTATCAACATGATCGCATAACATTTTTTTAATTAGCAGTATTCTATATTATTTCTTTATTAAACATGATTCTATGTCAGTTAATATTATTTTTTTGATAGACACACTAGTATATATATCCCCTCAGACGTACCGTATGTAATTGAAACAAAGATAATAAAGCCTCTATTCTCTCTTCTTTTCTCTTATATTTCTCTTTTATTTTAATATGGTATTAGAGCCATCGATCACTTAATATGCCACCACTGCCGATCCACCAATCTTTATTTCTTACAGATCCTCTATTTTTAATGGATTTATAGATTATCTACTTTTTGGTAGATTAATACATGAAGATTCTTTTTTTTTTTTTATTTTAGATGAATCCGTAGTTGCTCTCCACCATTTTTTTCTCTACTTCAGATCTTCGATTGCTTCTTTTATCATCGCTCGATAAATTTCTCTCCATCATTGGCCTTCGGCTATCTTCTTTTTGAGCATTGATCTTTTTTAATGTGATATTTTTTCTATAAGAATCATCAACCTTCAGCTTGCATCTCTTTGAGCGCTAGCTTTTTCTTATATGGTGTTTTTATCTACATTAATTATTAGTCTTCGACTGCTTTCTCTTTGATCATTGGTTTCTTTCCTGTGGTATTTTTATCAACAAAAATTATCAGCCTTCAATTGTCTTTTCTTTGAGCACAGATCTTGCTACAACCGCCACCTTCTGTATCTTATTATAGTCACATTATCTAAATTAGCCACACCAACAGATACATTAATTTATCATGCTAGCTTTTGAGTATATTCATGATCTAGTTTCTAAACATAAGTTGGCACCTATAGTACCACCTTGAGTTTGAGAGAGAGTGTTAACATGATTTTAGGTGATCATATGATTCTAGATGATCACATAATTTTAAGAATCATATGACAACCCATAATATTTCTTCTGTTAATATGATCCCATAACATTTTTTTGTTAGTATTATTCTGTATTAATTTTTTGTTAGCATGATTCTATAAGCTAATTTTTTTTTTTATGCAGAGTTTGTACACTAGCATATATTCTTCCTAAGATGAAGCACTTGTTAGGGGTGAAAATGATATGGATAATATCCATTTGGATATATTTTTGTATCCAAATCAATTTGGATATGGACAGAAATTTGAGGATCCAACTAATATCCATGTCTGTATCCATATTTGTCAAAAAAAATAGATATAGATATGAACAGATAACTATGCGATCCATATCCGAATCTATACTTGTAATCCTATATAATTTTATATAGCACTTATTAATTTTTAAGAAAAATATACGAGCATATAAACATACTATTAACTTGATTTATCATTCATCTAGTAATATCTTTGATTTTGTTATCATAAAGTTTAATTATTCTATTTATGTCCATAATTTTATCCATACATTCAGTATCTAAATTGTATTTATATCTATTAAATAAATATGGATATAAATTTTGGCATCTAAATAAAATTCGTATACATATTAATATTTATTAGACAAAATAAATATAGATATGGATATGCTGGTATCCAATCCAGTTTTAGCCCTAGATCTTTCTCTCTATTTTTCTCTCTATTTTTTCTTCTTATGTAAATATTTTAGTGAAGAAAACTATTGAGGCAATGGAAGAAAGGGAAGAGACCCTTTATAGGAGCATCAAATAAAGAGAAGGGGAAGAGAACTATTGAACATGCTAATGATGAGAGAGCAAGTGGCAGTTATCCTTAAACCCTATTTAGAATTCCTTTTAGAGGGCCAAAACTACTTCTTGGAATGCCAAAAACTCTTTTAGATAATTTTGAAGTATTTGATAAAAAATTTGAAATAGCTTTCTAGCTTCTCCTAAAGCTAAACAAGATTTATTAAGGAAGTTGCAATTTGAATCTTTTAGGCAAAACCTTTACTTGTGTTATGTCAGGAAGCCTTTTTTCAAACAAAAATTCACCAAAGAGACTTGTGTTTGATTCTTGAAAGCAGAAACTTTTTAAAATAATTTAAAAGTTAATAGTACTTAATAATAATAGTCTGATAATATAATATAAAATAATAATATTACACTATATTATAATAAGAGTTTTATATAATAATAGAAATCATTATTATATTTTTATAGCTAAATTAAATCTTACTATTTATTATATTATTTAGGTTAAATATCAAAATAAATTAAGTGTAAATTAAGAATACTTTATAGTAAAAAATTTTATGGCATAAAGAGTTTGACAATTTGAAGCACCACTGTAAAAGCTCTGCTGCCTATAGAAATGTCAAATAGGGCCTTAGTGAATTGATAGAGTTTAATGATGAATTAGATGGTGACTTGTTTGAGAAGAATGTTGACAGAAATATGGTTGATGAGGACTTGAGGAAGTTAATTGAATGGTCTAGGCTTTATGTTAAGGAGGATGTGCTTTGAGATGCTAGCCTTAATAGCAAGGAGCCATAATCTAGTGAAAGTAATGAATTGAGAAACGAACCATAGTCTAATGAGAGTAACGAAAGGAGCCATAGTCTAATGAAAATAATGAATTGAGAAGCCTAGACTATCATAGCAACTGATGAGGAAATTTTTAATAGAACAAGGCATCCTGAGTTCAATGAATGTTTAAACTTGAAGAAGTTTGTCAAGGTTCAAGTTGGATGTGGAAGAAGCATTGTGTTGAAATCTTGTCACATATTGCAAATGTATTTGGTTCAATTCCATTCTATTATGAGAATTGCTAAGAGTAACCAAATAGTAAACCATGTTACTTGGCCTTATTGTATGATTGTGCAATTTATGTTGTTAGGGCATGGCATTGCATTTTCTTGATATTTATCTGCTTGAATCTAGTGTGAATGGACAAAATCCTCATATGCTATGCATAAATCATTGTGAATGTAATATAGCCTTTTTTTTGGTAAGAAATGTAATATAGCCTTTGAGTGGTGTTGGGTATAAAATACCCTCAGCCGAAGTTCTCGACAGGTGGCACCCATCCGGGCCCTCCAAGACGGATTCTCCAAGTGCCTGTCAGATTGCTCCAAGTGCCCTCTGGGCTCCGTTGTCTGCCGACCTTCTACAGTGCTGACCGAGCTCCGCTATCGACCGATCTCCTACAGTGATCAACGTCAGGTTGAATTCCTTTCAGATTTTGTCAACGGCCGAACCTCACCAACAGCAGGTCGCTGCTAGTGTCAAACTTCGCCCGGACTCCTACGGGAGCCGGCCCGTCTCAGCCAAGCTCCTACGGGAGCGAACAGATCTACCCGGACTC
>KE505701.1:101752-112964 GCA_000441515.1 Elaeis oleifera
CATATTTAATTATTAAATATATTATGAAAAATTATTTTTATGAGTTGAAACATATGATATGCTTCATCTGAAATCTTGATAGAATAGTTCTACAAACTGAAACACACATTTTACATACTTAATTTTAAATTAAATTTAAATAATTTAGATTTGAGAATTGAAGATCATTAAAATATCATATAAATGATGGGCTATAGGTTAACATGAATCCGATCTTTCTAATGGGTTAGACTTAGGGTTAGAAATAAATATGGACCAAGAAGAGAAAGTAGTTAAATCTAATCAAGAGTTGAATTAGATTAGGTCAGAATTTTCTAGATCAACCTTAATAGTTGAAGTTTGATCAAATCCATATTTTTGATCTTAATAAATTGACTATGATCATGACTTCGTGGTTGAGTCCGAATCTTCTAATGGATCAAATCGAAACTAATTAACCAGTTGCTATCTAAGATAAGTCTGACAGATTTGATCAAGTGATTTTTAATTGGGAGCTACTCACTTAGATGAGTCTGCAACGAGTTAATGGCATATCTCTCTGACTAATCTCACTTACCTGACCAACATGGTAGATTGTATTTTGATTAGGTCACTAGTCGATTCGAGCTGACCCATGCCATCAAGGTTAATCAGTATGACTGATTTAGGTATCTTTAGACCAGCTTGTGTCTAATCCTCTACATGATTTGATAAAGTCAGTTGGAGGATTTACGACTTGCAGGTTGATATCTTCTCTTATTCTTAAGTCAATAAAATCAAATCTTTTAAATTATTAGGTCTTTAAAATGATACAATTATGGAGATAACTTATTCACAGCCTCCCATTAAGGTATGTGATAATGAGTTAAATATTCTAAATAGGCATTGGAGGTGCCACATGCCTGGTGTCTATTACGTATTGAAATTATCATCCATCATATGACCATCTTATTGTACCTTCAGATCAATGCTCAGGTTGTTCAAGCCACACTTGGATCTGAACATCTGTTTGTTAGATGTACTTGATGTTGTCATGTTAATGGTTGGACCTAATCAGGATTTTCAATGGAGGCACCACACACCTGCTGAAAGGATGCTTGGGGCAAAATCTGATTGCTAGAAATTATTTGAAGAATAATTGGTTATGAATCTATCTATGGATGCACTTGGATTGGTCGAGCCACACTCGGGTCCGAATGCAGTCTATGTGGATTCTAGTATCCACTAAAAAATTAATATAATTCCTCAAGTTGGAGGTAGAGGCTAGCAATTCGTACAAAATAATGAGAGAACCTTTAGACTAAAGTCCATATCTTTGAATTAAAAGTATTTCATATACTAATAGGCTTTATTTTTTTTTCAGCTATGACCAACACACTATCTCTCCATTCGTTGTTGGACAGCGACAAACTTATTGGATCCAACTTTGATCGCTGATATCGAATGTTGAAGATCATCTTGGAGCATGAGAGGATTCTGTACATCCTTACAAATGAGGCACCTGAAGAATCTGCTGCCAACGCTCCTTATACCATGAGAGATACTTACCTGAAGTGGCTCAATGATCGTACAACTGTATATTGTTTGATGAGGATAGCAATGAACGATGAACTTAGCTCTAAGTTTGAGGATGCGCAGTTAGAGGAGATCATTCAAAAGTTGAATGAGTCCTTCGACACCCCTGAAGATGTGGAGAGACACAAAATCTTCTACGCAGTGTTCAATGCCCGTGTGCGAGAAGGAGCTTCAGTCATCGATCATGTACTGTATATGATTGAGCAGATTGAATGTCTGAGCAAATTTGACTTTTCATTGCATCAACAGTTAGGTAAGGATGCTATCCTCAACTCATAATCGAAATCCTACCTATCCTTTCTCTGTCATTATAGAATGACGAAGTCTGCAGTGAACTATCATGATTTGCTAGGATTACTGCAGACTTTTGAGAAGGACCATCAGCTCCAGAAGGAGCTGGTGTATGTTATGGGAGGTACATCTATAGATCGTCGATCCTCTAGGAGAGGAAAAAGAAGAAAATACAGAAAATTCGTACCGTCGATCTTAAGTAGAGCAAAACATCGAAAGTCGATGAGAGCCAGATGGAATACTTCTTCTATAAGAAGTTGGATTATTGAAAAAGAATTGTCCTACTTACATTGCTACCCTTGATCCAAACAGGCGTAAGAATAAGAGAAAGAAGTAAATGGTTGCTTATTAAGGTACTTATATAATAACTCTTTGTAATTTTCTATTTGCGATACTACTACCTGGGTATTGGATACCGAAAGTCCAATTAATACTTATAATTCGTTGCAGGGACTACATGTAAGTAGGAAGTTTCGAGAGGGTGAGCAGTTCCTGAACGTTGGAGATGGAAGTCTTGTTCTAATCCTGACTTTAAAAATTTGTAGCTTGTTTTCGAGTCCAGTAGTATTATATTAGATGATTGTCATTATTATCCCTCTTTTTGATGAATGTTATCTCTGTAGGCCTTTTGGCTAAACTTGATTTTAAGTTATAATAAGGATGATTTTGTGATATCATTATGAATGATATTACAATTATATGAAGATAATTAAGATATGGCATATACATAATATCACGACCTGTTGGTGTAATGTACACATCTAGTAAACATCCTAAAATAGATAATGTCAGTGAATCCTACCTCTGACATTTTAGGCTTGGTCATGTGAATAAGAATAAGATTGACAGGTTAATCAACGAGCATGTTCTTGACATAGATGATTGTGAATCATTACCAACCTACGAATCCTGTTTACTTGGTAAGATGACTAAATTACCTTTTAAGAAAAAAGATGAAAGAGCCAACGATGTCTTAGATTTAATACATACTGATGTATGCAAACCTATGAATATAAGTACCAAAAGAGGATACTACTACTTTATTACGTTTGTAGATGACCTATCGAGGTATGGGTATGTCTATCTTATGAAGAATAAATCAGAATCATTTGAAATATTCAAACAATTCTGTACTAAAGTAGAAAGATAGACTAAAAAGAGTATTAGGACCCTTTGATCAGACCGAGAAGGTGAATACCTTAATAGTGACTTCTTGACATATCTAGAAGAGAATGAAATTCTCTCACAGTAGATCCTTTTTGGAGCATCACAATATAACGAGGTGTCTGAAAGGAGGAATCGAATCTTGTTAGACATGGTCTGATTTATGATGGACTTTACGAGTCTGTCAATCTCCTTTTGAAGATATGCTCTAGAAACTGTCTACTATATTTTGAATAAGATGCTGAGCAAGTCTGTCGATAAAACTTCGTATAAGATATGGACTGGGCGTAAGCCAGTGCTCTCACACCTTAGGGTCTGGGAGTGTCCAGCTTATGTCAAGTGTTTAAAGATAGATAAGCTTGGACCTAAGTCTAATAAATGCTTGTTCATAGGGTACCCAAGAAACTAAAGGATACTACTTCTATCTCGTTGAAGGGCAAAAGATGTTTGTAAGCAATAGGGCAGTCTTTTGAAAAAAAAGTTTCTAAGAGAAGGAACTAATGCCTATAAAATTAAATTTGGTGAAGTTTAAGAGATGGAAGGATCAGCACACACAGAATTGGATTTGATTGGAGAATCAAATTCGAAGTCAGTAGAGGCGTCATTGAGGAGATCCGGTAGAGTACCACGTCAGCCAGACAAATACTATGATTTTTGATCCGAATGATGATCCTATCGAACTTGATGAGAATGATGAGGATCTGATCACCTATATGGAAGCCATGCAAAGGCCCGACTCTCAAAAATTGCTTGAGCACATGAAGTCTGAGATGGAGTCTATGGAGATCAATGGTGTATGGATACTAGTTGATCCATCCAAAGGGATAAAATCTATAGGATGTAAGTAGATTTACAAAAAAAAGAGGAGCAGATGAGAAGGTAGAGACCTATAAAGTCTGTCTAGTTGCCAAAGGTTATCGTCAATGTTATGGTATTGACTATGATGAGACATTCTCTCCTATGGTAATGCTCAAGTCCATTCAGATTATGCGTACATAGCTGCACACTTAGATTATGAGATTTGATAAATAGATATCAAAATTGCTTTCCTTAAGGGGAATCTAAAAGAAGAGGTGTATATGATACAGCCTGAAGGGTTCACATCCATAGGTGAATCTAAGGTGTGCAAGTTAAATAGGTCCATTTATGGACTTAAGCAGGTGTCTAGGAGTTGGAACATGCATTTTGATAAGGTGATCAAAACGTATGACTTCGTTAGGAATGGAGAAGAGCTTTGCATCTATAAATGGACTACTGATTCTATAGTCATCTTTTTTGTACTGTATGTAGATGATATACTGTTAATAGAAAATGACATCCTAGCTTTGCAGAGTGTGAAGCTGTAGTTATCATCGTAGTTCTTTATGAAGGACTTAGGAGAAGCATCCTACATCCTAGGGATGAAGATTTATAGGGATAGATCTAGAAGATTGCTTGGATTGTCCCTATCCACGTATATTGATACCTTATTGAAACGGTTCAATATGAAGAATTTCAAGAAAGGCTATCTTCTGATAAGTCATGGAATTACTCTCTCCAAGAAGGATTGTCTGACAATCCCTCAGGAGAGAGAGCATATGAGTAGAATATCATATGCTTCGGCAGTAGGATCTATTATGTACACCATGACATGTACGAGGTCGGATATGACCTATTCACTAGGGATACTGAGTAGGTACCAATCTGATCTGGGTGAAAACCATTAGAAGGTTGTGAAGACAACCCTTAAGTATTTGAGAAATACTAAAGACCAATGACTTATCTATGGAGATACTGATTTGAAATTTATAGGATATATTGATTTCAGTTTTCAGTCAGATAGTGATGACAGTAGAAACATGTTGGGCTATGTATTTACTTTGAATAGAAGAGCTATTTGCTGGAAGAGTTCCAAGCAACATATTATAGTCGATTCTATATGCGAAGTAGAATACATTGCTGCATCGGATGTTGCAAAAGAGGCGGTATGGTTGCGAAAATTCATCATCGAGCTAGAAGTTACACTTTCTATTGATGGCCCTATCCTGCTATGCTGTGATAGCTCTAGTGCCATAGCTCAGACGAAAGAATCAAAGTCACATAAGTGCACTAAGCATATTCTGCGTCGCTATCACCTGATACGAGAGATCATGGATCGAGGTGATGTCGAGTTTTAGAAGATCGACAGAAAGAAGAACCTAGCCAACTCCTTCACTAAAGCTCTTGGGATCAAAGAGTTTGATGATTTCAAATGGAAGATGGGTATAAGATACTGTCCCGATTAACTTTAATTCAGGTGGGAGTTGTTGGAAAATATATCTTAAAATTAATCATTTGATGATTGAGTTCTTTTATATATGAATTATTCATTGATAATAAAAATTATTTTGATATTATTCATTACAAAGTTGCATCTTCCTTGTAGAACTCTTGTGTTGTGATGAAGTCCTTAGAATTATGTTAGTAATCGATAAAAGAGGATTTATCGTATAGTTCTTAAATATGTTCGCGATCAAATGATATGTCATTACAGGACGATGACGTTTATCGAGTGGAGGTCGTTGTGTGCCATATAGATTGATTGTCCTCTTAACCAAAGAGTGTGGTGATACTGGTATAGCATATTGGTAAGATGTAGGAGTACATTATCACTGAACAAGTGACTTACCAGCTGAGTGCTCTACTGTCAAGTGCTACTCGCGAAACGTATGGACATAAGTGTCTCTCAGACTTGAGATCATCATAGTGACTTGCAAGTAACTCACTGTGCTTTAGTACCGGACTATCTGAATTTTTAATGCAGTGACGTAAGGCTACTGGATATTGTCAAGTACTTGCGAAGCCTGTGTATGGATTAAGATGGGATTGACCCTCTGGATTATAAGAGTTGATATATCACTGTATTTCAATTTAGTAAAATCTTAATTAGAATAATCCATGAGATAGATTTGAAAAGTTGAAATACAATGTGGATGAAACACTCAGGGTTGATAGTTAACTCTAGACATCCTAGAGCATTCAGAGTTAAAGGGATGAATTATGTGGTAACCATATGCATAGGTTCTAAAATATTTTTTATGATTATACGATTTATCTGGATGTTGAAAATCATTGCTAGATGGTAGCTTCGATTAGTATAGGAATCAGTTCCTGTGCTATCGACTTATTCTTCGAACCTATGGAGTTACGCACACAAGTCAGACGATGTAGAAAAATATTGGCCTATATTTATATATCCAATTTGAAAGTACTTGACTTGATGGAACATATAGACTAACTTAATTGAGAATTAAGTTATGAGACAAACAGGATTGAAGAGTTGACTATGTCTAGCTAGCACTACACATGAGATTCAAGTTCAATCCCGGAGATGAATAATTTTTGATCTATGATCCAAAAAGCCTATGAGAGATTGGATTTAAGTATTAATTAATTTTAGATTAGATTTGATTTAATTAGATTTAATTGGATTCAAAATTTTAAGTTAGCCTTGATCTTAAATTCTAAAACAGTTTAGGATTGACAGTCTTTCGAAATTATTTCAGATCAGCTTTGAATTGGATTCGAATTAATCCAATTTTAGATGAGATCTTTAGAGTCTACTTTTATTGAGACTCTTTCACCTCTATGGCTGACCAGCACCTGGTATGGTGCTGGTTGTGGGCCATCCCACATGGGTGTGGGCATGGATGCAAAGTAGGCACCATATTAGGTGCCAATCTTTTTTCATGTAGGAGTCCTTCTTTGATAAGTTGTGGACTGATTCAAAGCTTATTTGAATTAGGAGTCCTAATCTTATGGGTCATGGAGAATTATCTATAAATAGGGAGGGCTTCTACTTATGGATGAATAGCAATCAAATTGTGAGAAAAAGAGAAAGAGAGAGAGAGGCATGAGAGAGCTTGTGGACATCCCCTCTTGGCATCCTCCTTACTGTCCCTCCCCTCCTTGGCATGCACCCTCTTTGGGCATCTCCTTTGTTGGTGTGAGGCATCACACCAGCACCTCTCTTTCCTCCCTTGGTGGTCTTGCGAAGGTGCTTCAATCCAAAGCTTCATCTCGCTTTCCTGTGGAGCCTGGCATGCGTGCAAAGTAGAGAGCCTGCAGTTTCAGGCCTACGCAAAGGTTGAATCCAGATTTTAGATATTTGATCCTTATTCTACTATAATCGAGGTAAAGATTTGACCTTTATTTAGTCCAATATATAAAAAATTTTAGATGCAACCTTGATTATCTACGAGAAACAGGCTTTCTTTTCCTTCACTTGCTTCTGGTTGTAGTTGCCTTTGTTGTAGGCTTTCTTTTGGACTTGTGGTTGGACATCTTTAACTTGTGTTATGTTGAACATCTTTAATATTCGATGCCCTCTTTACGGGCTTTTACTCAAAGTATTCTATACTTAATGATATTTTTGGATTATTTTCTTTGGCAAACTGATGATGTATTGATATTTTAACTTGTTGGCAGTGGGATGTAGTATTTTGATTTAACTTGTTGGCAGTTTCATTATCTTTGCACTTCATATTCTTAACTGTTTTGGGTTTTCATTCTCTACTCTTACTAATTGGACATGCTCTTATTTTGTGCAAGTTGTTTTGGGTTCAATTCCTTCTTAACTTGTTAGCAGCCCGTTCTTTGCTATGCTTAAATGGTTGGCAGCCCTATATGTGCTTTATCTTTTGCTTCATACAAAAGATATATAGTTGCTTACAAGGATGATGATGTATCCTTTATCCCACATGATGTGCTTGTGTAATTACATATTGATGGGAATGGTCTCTACAGAGGCTCAAATTAGTCATTTTGCGTATGTTAACTGGCACATTTATATTTCAGTTGATTGAGGCTTTACGATCTGCTATCTTCTTTTTCATTTGGCACATTTATACTTCAGTTGGCACAGGCAACTTGATCGGATTGCTTCAATTTGCGGTTGAACATAATCTCTACTTGGGTTTACTGGATACCCTGTTTATGTACCTCGGATATGTGAACACTTATGCTTATGTTTTTGGTTCCCAAATGAGGTTTTAATTGATGGGTTATGTCGCTCTACTATTTCTTCTCATCTGTTATGGGTTGTTCTTTGGCAGTTTATTTCTTTCCATATAATATAAGCCCTATGATTGATAATGATGGGAGTTGGCCTTTGATATCAAGCGTTTGCTTTCTCTCAATCTGATAATGGTTTAATTGATTGGTTATGTAGGTCTACTATTTCTAACCATCTGTTATGGGTTGTTTCTTGGTATTTTATATTCCTTCCACATGGTGTGTTCACTGTGATACTAATGGGAGTTGCCCCTTATATCAATTGTTTGGTTCTTCATAGTTTGACGGCCATCCTTCATGTTCCCCTTCACAAATGGTTTGGTTCTTCACAGTTTATCTACATGTAATGCTGAACTAATTAATTCTTTCTGATATATTTCTGACACCTTTATTATGAATGATTTGCAAGTATACTGGGGGAAAATGATATCAAGAAGCCAAGCCACTGTATTTTCTACTCTTGGAGCTCAGCTTCTTGAATCCATATCGAAAGTAATGTTAATGTAGATTTGTGTATATAGAGTTGATGCTCTTGCTGCGCTAATATTATTTACTGTGGTGTATTTGATAAAGCATAATGGTGCAGCAGGAGGACCCCTATTCAGATATGGTAGTTCTGCTGTATTTTAAATATAGATGGTTTTCTTTTCTTGTTTAGAGGCAACAATTTCATATGTCCTAGTAAGTGATAACTGTTAGGACCGTAGCCCTAACCAACTTTTAAAAGTAATACCCATTGGGAGGTGGGGTTTATTAGCTTTTATCCATTAGGTATAGGAGCTTCACATCTGAGTTGACCCGCATCAAGCTAGATTATCCTCAATCAGTAGACTGGGTGGTTAGACCCGTTTAATCTTACCAACTAGGCATCAATCGACCTCCTTATCGACTCCCATAATTGTTGTCAATACATCAGCCACCTTCGGCTACCAATCCCAGCCTGAGTTTCACTGAACCCCTTGGCTACCATCTTCTTCTAGAGTCTCACCGAGTTCTCTTCGGCTACCTCACCGAACTCCCTCAGCTACCATCCTCTCTCAGAGTCTCACTGAGTCCTCTTCAGCTACCAGCCTCTCCCTGGATCTCACCAAATATGCGCTGGAATCTTGCACAATAATTTCTCTCCCCAGTGATATTTTTTTTACACTCTGGGGCCTATCGGATTTCGAACCTGCAACCTCGCTTTAATACCACATGTTAGGACCGTAGCCCCTAACCAACTTTTAAAAGGTAAATACCCATTGGAAGGTGGGTTTATTAGCCTTTATCCACTAGGCACAGGAACTTCACACCTGAGTTGACCCGCATCAAGTTAGATCATCCTCAATCAGCAGATTGGGTGGTTAGATCCATTTAATCTTACCAACCAGGCACCAATCAACCCTCCTTATTGACTCCCATAATTGTTGCCAATACATCAGCCACCTTTGGCTACTAACCCCAGCTTGAGTCTCATCAAACCCCTCAGCTACCATCCTCTTCTAGAGTCTCATCGAGTCCTCTTCGACTACCTCACCGAACCTCCTCGGCTACCATCCTCTCCCAGAGTCTCATCGAGTCCTCTTCGGCTACCAACCTCTCCCTAGGTCTCACCAAATGTGCGCTGGAACTTTGCACAACAATAACATCATGTGGATTTGAAGTCAGTGGGGTTGACTATGAGCTTCATATGTCAAACAAGTTGTTTTTAGTTCAGATTGATCAGCAAATAAACAAAATTTATACTTATGTTTGTTGCTTATCTCCCATGAATTTTAATGTGAAAAATCTTGATTCTTTTTTTAGATCATCTTAAGCTGTACTATGAAATTTTAACAACCAACTATTGAGTTGGAGCCAGCAATTCAATAATTTTCTCTGCCTATAGGCTTGTTATGTCTTTTTAAATTATAATTGCGATCGTTGTTAAGATACTGTAGCTGGAACTAGAAGACTTGCTGTTGCTAATTGTTTTGTCCCCTTTAAATTCAGCAGATGAGACCTTGCTGTTACTACTTAGGGATGAAGATAAAAAAAAATAAAATATGTCTGTATAATATACAATATACAATAATATATCTTCATACAAAAAAAAATCAACTCTCTATTTTTATATACTAAACTTAGCCAAGGGCATTTTTGGATTTTTGAAAAATTCATCCTCTATTCCACATGGAAAAGAGGCTTATTCCCATATCAACCAAACATCAGTTGGAGTAACACTACATTAATTGCACTGGAATACCAGATTTCCAATCAAACAGAAATCTAGAATAAGAAGGATGAATAGCAATTCTCTAGGAATTCGTATTCCTATTCCAAGAATAATATTTGGGTATCCAAACGCTACCATTATGTAGTATTGGTCATGATCTTCACGATGATGACCAAATTAAGAGATGTCCTTCTTTCACAGTACTTATAAGTATTTGCAAGAACATTTTGGAAGAAATTTTACCTTTAGAAGCCTCAGTTGTGCAGAAGTCAAATACATTAGTGTTAGCTTACTGTGTATAAGTTTAACTTTGCAGTTATTTTTTCCCAGTGGAGGACAACATTTGCATGTTAAAGTGATGGATGAAGGTATCAAACTGCAACAGCATTTTTTGCAAGCTTCCAATTATTGAGGCAATTCGTAAAGCCAATGTGGGTGTTGCATGCCCTATTTCAAAGCCTATGACTCCTTTTATATGTTTCATGTCTCTTCTTCTCTGAACATTTCTTTCTCCTTGAGGGTTCAAATGACACAAAACAATGCTTTTGATAAATGGACAGAGAATTGAATAAATATCTCAAGAAATGCATGGTCTGAAAAAGAAGAAATAACAGTTTACATAGCAAAAAAGGAGAACAGAAGAGAACTAGTTGTGAGTTTTGCTACCTGGTCAATTTCCATGTCAGTGGTTTGGATTCTGAGTTTTTGATGCCTTAGTTATGGTGTAGCATCCGGCCCATTGGGCCTTAAACCCAAACCACAAAAAAAAAAAAAATTGAAGAAGACTCCCACAGGGAGTCTTCTTCTCCCGACCGACTCCTAATCGGAGTTGGAAACCTCATCGGAGAGGAGTCAAACTCCTATCCTCCGACTCTATTTAAGGGGGAGACCTTCTCCCTTCCTCCCATCGTGAAAATTTGGAGCGAAACGGCGAAGATCGCCAGAAATTGCTCGTGAAAACCATTACCGTGCTCGCCG
>KE505701.1:137779-148619 GCA_000441515.1 Elaeis oleifera
GTGGTGGCAACCCATCAAAACTGAAGATGAACCTCTCAGTGCAGCTTTCTGTGTGATTGAGTTCCTCTATCATGAGTCCCAACTGAATTAGGGTTAAAGTGAACTCGTCAAACCCAACATCAGTCATATGAGTTAATCGATCGATCCTAGTCCGATGTGAAACTCCAATGAAAAACTCTTTTTCATTATTTTACTCTGTCATGGCCATGGGCTTAAGGACTCGATCTTTTAATTATTATAGGACTACTCCTCTCATCTACCGAGGTTGATAGATCCCATCTTGGTGTGATCTAGTTTCTACAATGGATATGCTACAGCCAACATACACCTCAGGATTCTGAATGGCTAGGAGATCGAGTTATGGTGTAGTCAAACTATAACACACTCAAGGTGAACTGTCGATGCACCTCAGATCAAAGAACTAGACACACAACTGCAGCATCGAGCTAGTCATCGACGAGAAGGTAGACTTCCTTATGACTGCTCGAGGTGGTCACGCTCAGTACTCTCATTCTCAATGAAAATCTGTACTCTCGCTCCGGTATCTCCACACCGTAGACTCAAGATACATCTACCCTAAGAAAGCGATCGTACACCAACCTTCTGGATCGATCACCATCCTCGTGATGATCCTATGGTCAGGAGCAGTTTATGAGTTAGTTATGTAAATTTATGCCTTAAATTTTCAACTCTTGAAAATATGAATTAACATTCCCACTAACTCAAAGGATGTATCACAGACACAATGTACATAATGTGATAGAAGAATAATCCTTTATTCATTTATAGTCAAAATTACAAATTTATCCTTAGATCTGTACAGGAATGTGTCAGCCGATCTGGCATCTAGGGCACACATCTAACAGTCCAAGCTTCCCTAGTGCAAGCTCAGGCATCGAAAGTTCACCGTTAGTACCCTGGTTTCACAGCCTGCCCCCTAGACCTCGGCTCCATCTTCCCAAGTTGGGAGGATCAGTGAGGAACCAGCTCCTCTATCTAGCCAGGGGCCAAAGACTTTTTTGGTCCTACAATCGAGCTTTCCCCTATGTGACCATAGGGTGGCTCATGATCTACTCTTAAGCATCCTCCTTCCAGTAGATACCGGTCAGTTGGAGGGGCAAGGCATAGGTGCCCAGTAGAGGGATGCTATTGACTCCTTTATTCGGATGATTTTTTTGATTTTCTCTTCTTTTCTTTTTATTCAATAATTAACTTGATCATTTTTACAGCTCGATCACTATATCATCTTGTTTACCAACTCGATAAAGGCGGTGAGGTTAGAGACCTCTGAAGTCCATAAGGAGGCTGAACCCTCTGATCGAAGGTCAATGAGGTAGAAGCTAAGGCAAAGCACTTTAAAGAGGCATAGGAGAGAGCCAAGGCTGCACAAATGTCGGTTGGGGTGGTGAAGGTAGCAGCTAAAGTGGCAAAGGCAGCTGCCAAAATCAAAAAAAGAGGGTAGAGGCTGTGTTGAAGAAGGTGGAGGTAGAGCTTCTGATAGAGAAAGAGAGGCATTGTGAGGCCAATGAGAAGCTCACCGACACCAGTCGCTAGTGGTTGAGGTGTTTCGATGCTCCCCAAAGTTTACCAAGGAGAAGGTTGCTTTCTCTGAAGAAGCCTTCTTCCTAGAGTAGGACCTACTTCAGCAAAGGATAACTACTCACCTTCCTAATCTCGATTTGTCCTTTTTGGATGAGGACAAGGTAGGTGAGGACTGGCAATCGGCCAAACCTATTGTTGAAGAGCAACCTCAGCTAAAGTCTATGGTCTCTGAGGAAGCCCAGCCATAGCTAGAGCCAAAGGTCATAGAGGAGACTTCATGTGGGAATTCCTATGGGTTCTTCAGAAGCCCCCCAGATTGAGGTGGCTAATGTCTCCACTTAGGCTTCGGCCTTGCAATCTTTATTTTCCTATTTCATCTATCATGTAATGATGAACTTTATTTAATAAAAGAATTTTTATCTTTGGAGTTTTCTTTTGATTTTTGATCATGTGTTTGTTCTCTATATAGTCTAATCATTATGGTTGTATGATCACTTATCATCATGCCGAACCCTTTCGTAGGTCACGGCTCTACCTATTAGAGCTCGCATCGAAGATCGTGAGAAGCAGGTTCGTGAGGCCAAGAAGAAGGCTTTTGAAGTGAGTCAAAGGGCTTCGGAGTAGAAGAGAGTCTGAATAGAGGCTCTTGTTAAGATGGAGTGTCTAAGGAAAACATCAGACGACTAATAAAGCATATACCTCGAAGAAGTCCTGGCTAGCTGAGGCATGTTTGAAATTAAGGTTGTGGAGGAGGCAAAGTAAGGTGCAGTTGAGAGAACCACATGACTCTGCAATGAACCTTGCTTGGCTGGAGATAGGATCTCTATCCTTGAATATTTGAATGATTCGGACAAAGCCGTTGAAGAAGTGAGGTGGGTAGTATCGAAAGATAGTCTGGCTCCAGAACGAGACTCTCATGGCACAAGAGAGAGCCACTACATTGAAGCATCTAATTAATGAAGAAAGATCATCTGTAGTAGAACTTCAACTAGAATTGACGGAGAGTAGAGTGGCGACCAGGTTTACTGAAGACAAGATCGGCCAGATGGAGGCAAGGCTTGCACCCAACCAAGTCAAGGTCATCCATGGGGTGTTAAAGTCATCTCTGACAACTTACCAGATCAACTTCAGAAAATATAAATCATTAGCCAAGCAATTGTTTCTAAGATCGATGTCGACCTGCTCAAAGAATGCCTTTAGATGATTCTAAGCTTTCCACGGTCGCTGTTGGCATGACGAGTGAAGACAAGGGACCTTCTCAGGTGGGGGACTATCCAGCTCCCAAAGTCTGTGATCGATTGTAAATCTATTCTATATTTTACTATTTTGGCTTGTAAATTACATTTTATTACTTTGTAATCATTGCAGTCAGTTACTTCAATTTTTGAAATTAATAAAAAGTTACTTTTGTTCTTATTTATTATCTTTATTTTCATTCTTGCGATTGAATTTTATATTATTCTTTTGTATTTGTCAGTTGATCTTATCATTCCACATCATTAGGATAACTATTGTGGATGTTATAGCATGAATTTTCATCCATTTAGTTTATCCTTTAGGTTAGGCATGATTTTGAGATCCAAAGGTCTTTTACTAGGTTTCAGATTCCCAAGATCCAGCTTACCTCTTGGTCGTCGAGGTCGTTAGGCATTCTTGTAACTATTCTGAGATGAAGTGGTTTATGGTTATATTCATCTTGGTGACGAAGTCCTCTTGTGGAGATTGTCATGGTATATTTGTCTAGGTGATGAGACGCCCTTCCCATGGTTATGTTCATCTTGGATGAAGCACCTTTGAGGAAATCGTCATTATGGCATATTCATCAGGTGATGAGACACCTTCGGAATCTTGTTATGGCATACTCATCTAGGTGATGAGAACCTTTGTTATGGCATATTCATCTAGGTGACAAGGCTCCCTTCCCGTGGCTATATTCATCTTGATGATAAAGTGCCTTCGAGGTCTTGTTATGACATATTCATCTAAGCGACGAGGCGCCCTTCTTACAGCTATATTCATCTTGGTGATGAAGTATGTTCGAGGTCTTGTTTTGGCATATTCATCTAGGTGACAAGGCATCCTTCTTATGACTATATACCTCTTAGTGATGAAGCACCTTCGAGGTCTTATTATGTCATATTCATCTAGATGATGAGGCATCCTTCTCGTGGCTATATTCATCTTAGTGATGAAGCACCTTCGAGGAAATCATTGGTATGGCATATTCATCTAAGTGAAAAGATGCCTTTCTTATGGCTATATTTGTCTTGGTGACAAAGCACCTTCGAGGTCTTCTTTTTCTAAATGACTTTGTAAGGGCTCTTGGTTATCTGCAAAACTTGTAGATAAGAGAAAGAGAGACTTTATTAAGATTACTTATTTACATTCATTGATAGTACATCTATAAGTTATCCAAGTTTCATGGTCATTGTAGTAGAATTCCATCTAGTTGCTTCAGATGGTAGATTTTAGGTTTGATAACCTCGTCCACTCGATGAGGACCTTCCCAATTAGAGAACAGCTTTCTCCGCTCCTTTGGTTGCGATACTTTGGCATGGTGCAGAATCAAGTCACCGATTCTGAATTCTTTGCCTCGGACATGAGAGTTGCAGTACCGCACCATCCTTTATTGATATGCCATCATTCTCATTGAAGCCTTCTCTCGTACCTCCTAGAGTAGATCCAGATTTGCTGAAATATTTTGAATTATCTTGATCATTGTAGCTTTCAACCCATATGGAGGGGAGTCCGATCTCCAATGCGATGATTGTCTTTATTCCAAAAGAGAGGTTGCAGGGAGTCTCTCCGGTAGGTATTCTTTGAGCAGTTCTATAGGCCCAAAGCATGTGGTGGAGCTCATCTACCCACAACCCATTGACACGATCTAATATGCCTTTCAAACCCTATAGAAGAGTTTAGTTAGTTACCTCAGCCTTCCTGTTGGCTTGAGGATGTCCTACCAATATAAGGTGATGCAAGATGCCTAGGTTCTGATAGAATTTGACAAATCAAGCACCATTGAACTGGCAATCATTATCCATGATCAGCACTCATGGGAGATCGAAGCGGCATGTGATGGACTTCCACACGAAGTTCTTACTTTGGCTTCAATAACATGGGCCAAGAGCTCGGCTTTCATTCACTTGGTGAAGTAGTCGATAGCGACAAGTAAAACTTTCATTGACTTGATGCTTGAAGGAAGGGCAAGAACATCCATTCCCCATTGCACGATGGGCCAAGGGGTACTGATGGGAGTCAATGGCATGGTAGGTTGATATTGAATCTTTGCATTGTGCTGGCACTAATCACACTGTTTTGTCAGATCAGCTGTGTCTTGTTGCATTGTAGGCCAATAATATCCCTATCAGAGCACTTTGTAGGCAGACTTGCCCCCTAGATTATCCTGCATATTCTTCGAGCACCTCTTGCAACACATAA
Organism: Elaeis oleifera; assembly: GCA_000441515.1. Classification (NCBI taxonomy): domain Eukaryota; kingdom Viridiplantae; phylum Streptophyta; class Magnoliopsida; order Arecales; family Arecaceae; genus Elaeis; species Elaeis oleifera. Next base: position 142,760 of record KE505701.1, read on the forward strand.
TCAGCTTCACAGAGGAACATGCACTTAGGTAATGGTAAAGAAAAGATCTTCTATATAGCTTGCTTTCATAAAGGACATAGTGAGATGCCTGGTTCTTGAGCTTTCGAGCCTCCTTCGAATCTAGCAGTAACATCCCATCCTCGAGGAACTGGATGAAGGGATCAATCCAGCTTGGCTCGCTATCAACTTGCAAGAAAGCAGGTTTTTAATGCTGAATTTTTCATGACTTTGAAAAGGATTCCTTGGGTAGGTTTTCGGTGCTGAAGTTGCTAACTTAGATAGCAGGTCGGCCCTGAAGCTTTTCTAACTTGGGTACCTATCAAATATCAAAGCTAGTGAATATGGAGATTAAATCCTTTACTTTCTGCAAGTACTTCTTCATGTTTTCCTCCTGAACTTCATAATCACCTCTGACTTATCCAACATCAATTGAGAATCACTGCAGATCTGTAGTTCTTGTACTCTAAGATTTTTAGCAATTTTCAGATCAGTGATAAGAGCTTTGTACTTGGCCTCGTTATTAGTGGTCGAAAAATTGAAGCACAAAGCATATTCTATAACCGTTCCCTCTGGTCTAATGAGTATCAGACCTACTCCCGATCTGGTGGAATTTGATGATCCATATACATGCATGACCCACAACTCTTTAGGTTCATCTTCTAGTGGATTCTCCTTTTCTAGTTCATTCTCTTCAGTGCTTTCTTTTGAAATTATATATTCCAAGACAAAATCGGCCAACACTTGCACCTTAATAAAGGGATGGGGTCAGAACTTCACATCAGACTCGATGACCTCAATTGCCCACTTTGCCAGTTGACCCCTTGTGTTTGACCGATGCAGGACCGACTTGAGAGGCTGATCGGTCAAAAGTACTATAGTGTGTGCCTGAAAGTAAAGTTAAAACTTTCAGACTAATATAATAAGAGCATAGATCAACTTCTCGAACCCTGTATACCTGGTCTGCACGTCACAAAGGATTTTGCTGACTAGAAGGTGGTCATTCTAATAAACCTATTGAAGAAACTATCCTCCATTGACCAGGCACTTCTAGTCAGCTTGCTAAATGGGTGATCAAGCTTATAAAATCTATGTGAAGTACTGGCCTCGATCATCTATCAAAATGCAGGTGCTTAGCAACTTCATCCTCGAATGCACCATCCTGGAAGAAGATCCTTCCAAAGCCGAACGAGAAAGAGTGAAAGCCGAGGAGCTTGCACCATGCATGTGGTGGATCCTCGAATTTGGCAAGTTTTGGGGCCAGGTTGGTCCTTATCAAACCTAAAAGCATGGTCACTAAATATGCCTATAATTGGGTTTAAGACCTTGAATAATGAAGCAGAGTATGAGATCCTCGTGGCCAACCTCAGGATCCTTATGGAGCTAGATGTTTTGCAATTGAAGGTGTACAGCAACTCACAACCCATCATCAGGTAGGTTCAAGGTGAGTACAAGGCATGGGAGCCAACATGATAAAATCCTTACAAAAGGTCTAGGACACCAACTCTACCCTTGTCAACTTTAACATCCAACAAATCCCTAGGTTAGAAATTTAAGGGCAGACATGCTATCAATGCTCACCACATGGGATCAATTGACCTCAAGAAGAATTCATACTTTGAGGTCCTAAAAAGGCCCAGCATTGAGGAACTGGCTCCAGCAATATAGGTGGACTCAGAGCCAAGTTTGATTAATCCCATCATAAGGTACCTCCAGAGTGGGATACTCCTGACTGACCTGAATAAGGCTCAAAAGCAGAGGCATCAGGCACCCCATGATATTCTTATGATAGCAAGCTATACAAAAGATCCTTTCTTTGCCTCTTATTAGATGCCTGTGGCCAACCAAGGCAAATTATGCATTTGAGAGGTGCCTAAAGGGATCTGCGGCAGCCATCTGGAGAGTAGATCACTGACATATAAATACATTAGTAAGGATACTATTGGCTGACCCTGCAACAAGATGTTGTCTAGCTTGTGAGAAGATGGGATCAATATCAGCAAAATGTGAGTACGACCCTCAACCATGCTAGCACTGATTGGCACATTTTGGCCTTTTTCATTGTAGAGGATGGATATCCTCAACCTGTTCTCCATAGCATCAGGACAGTAGAATTCCTTCTCGTTGTTATGGACTACTTCACAAAATATGTCAACGTTGAGCTGCTACCATGCATCACTGAAACCAAAGTACATGATTTCATATGAAAGGCTACCATTTATCATTTTGGTGTATCTCAGATTATCATCATCATCGACAATGGTCAATAATTCAATAATGCCCGATTTAATGATTTTTGCAAAGAATTTGGCATCACCCATCATCTGACCTCAGTCAGCACCTCCAAACCAATAAAGATGTTGAGGTAACTAACCAAACTCTCCTATAAGGCTTGATTGCAAGGTTAGATTGAGTAAGAATTCTGTGGGTGGAAGAGCTTTATAGCATACTATGGGCATATTAGACCACATAATGAATCCCCATCGGTGAAACGCCCTTCAATAGAGACCATTATCCCACTCAAGGTTGGTCTCCCATCACTGCAGATCAAAAATTTCAGTGAGCAAAACAACACAGAACACCTTTAGATGAATTTGGATTTGCTTGAAGGAAAAGGGAGAGCTCGGGTATGGATGATGGCATACCAATTGAGGGTGGCCCAATACTACAACTTTTGAATCAAAAGGAAGGCATTTCAAACTGGCGACCTCATCCTACAAAGAGTCGAAGTGCCCTAGCTCATTGAATAGAGAATAAGAAGGCTCGTACCAGGTCAACAAAGTTGTGTGATTGGAGACCTACCGACTTCGACACCTAGATGGGTCCTTGGTGTGTTAGACTTGAAACTCTAAGAATTTATGAGTCCACCATCAGTAATGTAACCCTCATTTCCTACAAATTACCTAATAAATTTTTTGATGCTATCTCCTCCAAGTCTTGGAAGTCTGTGTCGCAAGTGAAAATGCCCATCTCAGATAGTACCTACCATCGACCTCAGTTATCCAATGAGAATCACTCCTTGTATTGAAATGAGTTGAGCTCAAAACCTTGGCCATCCAAGAAGTGAGGTGTGACCCCTTAAGAAGATCCTCAAAGAATTGCTCCTCATACTGAAACGAGTCAAGCTCAAGACCTTGGCCAACCGAGAAGTGAGGTGTAATCCTTTAAGAGGATTTTCAAAGAATCACACCAACATGAATAGAGCTCAAGGCCTAGGTCAAGCTAGAAGCAAGGGGTAACCCCTCAAGATCCTCAAACCAAAATAAGTCAAGCTCAAGACCTCTTAAGAGGACCTTTTAAGTAATTCTTTTCGCACCAAAATAGGTCAAGAAGAATTTCATCTCGGCCAAACAAGGAAAGAAAGAATCTAGCCGAAACCTGAAGCATACATTTTGAGCAATAAACAATCTGAGTGTAGAGATAGGATGGGAAAAAGAGGTGTGCCCTATTAAACTATACACGCCAAAGATGACAAAAAGCCAAAGTCAAGTACTTCAAAGAAACCTACTTCATTTCATCAACTAAAAAGGGGGCAAACATAGGTTGGACAATAGATCAAACTTAAATACTTAGAAAATTTTTGTTGAACTTATGCCCTACTTCATCTAATATTTTGCTACAAGGCTAGCTCGACTGACTACTAATAAGCTCGCTAAGCCAAGCACATAAAGTGCTCGCCTTGGCCTCAATATGAGGTAAAGCACTTGATGAATTTGTTTATTCCACAAGATTGACTCAGTCTAGTGGACAATATGAAAAGCAAACAACATATAAAAACTGAATATAAGAATTTCAAAAAGAAGTTTCTATTTCATTACAATTAAAAAGTACAAATGATCAATCGAACCAATTACAAATAAGCTTATTTTAACTGAGCAAGAGTTACACAAAAAGGAAAGAAAATGCATAAGATATAGGCCTCAGCTAATGGAACGGAGTCCCTAGCTGGTGTTGTGGCATCCTAGATAATGGCCCCCAATTCCTTGGCATAGAAGGCATCAAACTTCTCAACCATCAGGCTAGGTAGAAGCTTGGTGCAGCTTTCATCCTCCAGAAAACTGAGCTCAAGGTCAGGGAAGCGCTCGTTGACCCTGGCTCTATAGTCAAAGAACCCTACAACGTAGGATTCCACCATGAACTCTGCCTTCTTTTAGCAAGTAAGTCCAAGGCCCAAAAATCCTCTACTTGGTGGCCCACTGTTGCTCCTCTAGCTAACGAGCCACCTCGATAGCCTCAGCTTCCATGTTGGTGGCCCTATCCTAGGCTATCTTGGCCTTCTCCTCAATAGCTTTGATCAGCTCTTTGAGCTGCCCACATTTTGCTCTAAGGTTGGCCAAGATGAGCTGCACTTTCTTCTCCACCCTTTATGCATAGATGGCTTACTTCTTAATCACATCAGTCTTGTTCTAAACCTCGATCACCTGCTACCTCACCTTCTTACATGACCCTATGAAGAAGTCCAAGTGATGGATGAGCTAAAATAAGATGGGCGGAAGAGTTGTTGGGATTTCATGATTTCATGCATGTAAAAATTTGCAAAACAAGTATGCAACGAAAATTTAAAAATTCAGATTAAATCTAGTTTAATCTAAGCATGCATAAGATCAAATCTTAAAATCATAAATAAGATGTACATATGTGAGATAGGATTCAGATACAGAAATCAAATAGAAAAAAATAAATAAACTTTATACCTTGACATGAATTGATCTACATCGTGAACTGATGATCGTGGATATCTTCTGAAGGTCCCTTGAAGCTGCACAAGTATCCAGCTTCTACAGATATCCACACGACATTTCGATCTGATTAAAATTTTTTTGATCTCATCGAGATGCTAGCTCCTTTGTAGAGATCGTATCTTGACGGTTAAAAAATTTCTTTTCTCTCAAGACACTTTTATAGAAGAAGAAGAAGATGATAGGAGGATGATGATCTCTACGCTAGAGATCATGAGAAGAATCTTTTCTTCTCTTTTTTTCTAAAATTTATACACCAAATCTCTATGCTAGAGATATAGAAATTTTGTCCAACTCTTAGACAAAGAGGAGAAAAAACTCATATCCAAACTAGGACAAAAAGAGAGAAGAGGATCGAACAACCAACCTTTAATTGTTGGTAAGAAAGAAGGAATAGAAGCAACCACCTTATCACACACCCTCCACCTCCATGCCACGCCCTCTCCCTATGAATTTTTCATGCACACATCCTCTAATTTTTGGCATCAAAATCTGATCATCATCAGCCCCTCTAACACCCCATATGGTGCTAGGTTTAAATAGGAATTGGAGATAGAGTTTAGATAGAAGATAAGAGTCCAAACTCCCTTGGACTCTAGGATTTTTGTGCCACCCACCCTATCAAATTTTGCACCCTCATATCTTATGAAAAATAAGAGGATTTAAAAGCTTCTTACATGCTAAAAAACTCACACAAAAAGGAGTGGGATGAGGCATCCAAAAATCTGGTTGGCATGGGACTTGGTTGGCACATGAAAGGAGGGAGTTTTAACATCATAAGACTCTTCTTTAGGTGGCTGATTTAAATCAATTTAAACTCTAACCAATTCTAATTATATTAAAAATTGATTGGACCCAAATAGATAAAATTTAAATCTGATTAGGTGCGTAAACTATTTAGATTAAATGTCACCTAATTAGAGAAGGAGTCCTAGTCCTTTTGAACTCTCTCTTGGTATTTGAGTCAAACTCAATTTAATCCTAGTCTAATTAGGATTTAGTGCATTCATGAAGATAAAAATTTTTAGTCTAAATAAGAACTCAAACACTCTTGTTAAGATCCTAGTCTAATTAAGAATTAAGTCAATCCAAATCTTAATTTAATAAAGAATTATTCTCCCGTA
>KE505702.1:0-11480 GCA_000441515.1 Elaeis oleifera
AATCAAATCAATAAATTAATTGAGTCATAAACTCGATTAAATCAAGATCATTTCTCTCTTACCGATTAGGTCATCTCATAATCTAATCAGACTTGATCTGATTGAATCCAATTCAATCAAACTTGATTCAAAATTTAATACTTAATCAAATTAAGATAATTAATGATTTAATCACTAATTAATCCTCCATTAATGATAGAGTCCAAGTCTAGTGGGACTCTTCTCTAGAGTCTCCAGTCAGTGGGACTCTCCAGCAGAGTCTCAGTCCAATGGGACTCTTCATCAGAGTCTCCATTCACTGAAATTCTTCAGATTAGCTATGTGATCGGAGAGAAACTTCTAATATATGTGATCCCATAGGTTCGAACCTAAGTCGATAGCACAAAATTAATTTCTGTACTAATCGGTGTAACTATCTAGCAATGGTACCCGATGTTCGAATAGGCCGAATATATGCAAAACAACATTCAAGAACCTATTTGAATATAGTTACCGTATAATTCATCCCTTTGACTCTTGATGCTAGGATGACTTAGAGTTTAAACTATCAACTCTTAACAGTACATCTATTATGTGTCTCAACTTGATAAATCCTATGACTCCTCACAAGGATTGTCCTGACCAAAATCTTACTAAATTGAAACACAAAGCATTCTGTCCAATCTCTTGGAGTAGTTAGTTTCATCTTGACTCACACACCGACTTCACAAGTACTTGACTATGCTCAAAAACCTTCCAATCCTGAATTAAAATTCAGATAGTCTGGCACCAAAGCACAATGAGTTGTTTGCAAGTCACCGTGGTGCTCTCAGATCGGAAGGACACTTATACCCTATCCCTTTGGAGTGACTTTTGATAGTAGAGTACTCCAGAGTTGGTCACATTCAGTGAAATATACTCTTATATTTCACCTGCATGCCATACCGGCATCTCCATGCTCTTTGATCAAGAGGACAACCAACCTATAAGACACACAACGACCTACACTTGATATATCTATCATCCTAGTAATATCATATCATTTGGTCGTAAACTCATTTAAGGACTAAACGATAAATTTTTTTTATCGATTTAAAATAGTCCTAAGGACTTTCATTATAACACAGAAGTTCGATATAAAAGATGCATAAGCTTATGATAAAATTATCAATAAATATTTATTAATTAATTTATATATAATTATATTAAATAGCACAACCATCAATAGACTGACGATTGATTTTGAGACATATTTTTCAATATATCCTATCCTCTCCAATATGACCCAGTCTATGATGCCACAAGTACTTCTGATTAATTTCATCTCTGGATCTCTTTTGATCTACGGTACTTACTATTTACTTATTTAAATTCATATTCGCATCAACATGCAAGTGATATAGACTGTCAATTAAAAGACCTCGTGCAACCATTTTATTTCATAAATAAATGAAACAAAAATCTTTATTGAAACTAATTTCAAAACCTTCCTGTGCTATCATAGACACGAAAATCAAATTTTGACTAGCTATAGGAACAAAATAGCAGTCTTTTAAATCTAATCTAAAATCAAATGGTAATTGAAGAGGATAAGTGCTAACGACCTCTGTAGTAATTTTTACTCCATTACCGACTCGAAGGATCTGTCACATTTCCTCAACCTCCTACTTTCTGTTAGACCCTGCATTGAAGTACATATATGAGTACTCAAACCAAAGTCCAATATCCAACTAGAAGTAGAAGAAATCATGAGGTTAGATTCAATTACGAGCATACCTTCCAAAGGTTTATCATTTTTTTGATCTTTAGGTTCTCCAGGTAGAGTGGACAGTTACTCCTCCAATGGCCTTCAGCATCACAGTGGAAATAATTTCCTTTGCTTCGGCCTTCTTAGGAACATCCTTCTTTGGCTTGCTCTCTTTTTCTGCTTCTTAGCAGATTTAGTCTTCTTCTTTTCAGTAGACTTTCTCTTGAAAGAAGTCTGCTCCACAGCAAGAACAGTGCCCCTTGAACTCCTCAAGGTTCCTTCCATAGTGACCAATATGTTGACCCGTTCGGGTATAGTGCAATCGAGTTTGTTCATGTTGGGTCTCATATGGTACTTCCAAGGCTCAGAGGACCAAGACCAAGGCCAAGGTCTCATCAGGTTTCTAGGGCTAGTTTGGGCCCTAGGACGAAAGATTGTCAATCTTTCGGGTCTTGAGGTCCAGAAATTTTGGGCCTTTAGGGGTTAACTAATATTTGAGCTAGGATTGAGTCCAAGATTATAAGATTGGGTCAAGTCATGGGTGTACATGGGCTTGGGTGAGCACAATCATGTATTGAGTTAGCCAGGAGAGTTTTTGGGTTGGGTCACATTGACTCTGTATATAAACATACACTGTATTTGGACTCAATGAATCGAAGAATACAAAATTATTTTCTCCCTAACCTTTCTCTCTCTTCCTTCATCTCTCTCTGGTCTTCTCCACATCCTGGTAGCAAGAAATCTTAGGATTTCTTGGCCCCCAACCCAAAAAGGAAAAAAGGAGGCGCTAGAAACTAGTGCCCCCCTTTTGCATGCCCCCTGTTTGTGCGCCCCTCTTGGCCACCCAAGAGGAGTTTCAGATCTCATTTTATTTTTTGAAGGCTTCATCAAGAGTACTTCTAGGTCTCAAAAGGTAGTTTTCTGATCTGATGGAGAAGGGGTTCAAATTATAGAAGAAAATCCTATCAACAGGATTTACAAAGCTGCTGAAATCCTGAAGGCTGTTTTATTTTGCTTGGTTGCTGGCCTTCAAGGACCTTCATGACCTAATCCTTGCTGTTTCCTAACATTCACAACTTGAGAAAGTTTCTCCAATAATTGGTATCGGAGCACAGGTTGTGTGGAGAAAGAAGGAGACTCTAGAAGTTGAAGATCTTCAAAGGCTGAAATTTCAGCAAGGATCCTGTCAAGGTATTTCTCAAATTCTTTGGAATTTTGTTATATTTTGGTTTGGATCTAGCCATAAGAAGCAACATAAAGGTTGATTTTGAGAAATTTGATGGAAAATTTTTTTTTCGCGTGGAAAGTTTGGATAGAAGATCTTTTGATTCAAGCAGATCTAGGTCAAGCATTGGAGGAGAAGCCTGAAGGGATAACAGATCGTCAGTGGATATCCCTGGAGAAGAAAGTTTGTTCTGTGATTAGAGAATGTTTGACGGATGTGACACTCTATTTGGTGTTAGAGGAGAGGATCCCAAAAGGTTAGTGGTCAAAGTTGCATACTATGTATATGGGAAAAAATATGTGCAACAAACTGATGTTGAAGAAGAGACTGTACAGCCTTTGGATACAGGAAGATGGAGATGTCTTGGATCACATCCAGAAATTCGACCAGGTGTGCAATGAGTTGCTGAACATTGGGGTGAAGATGGAGGAGGAAGATAAGTCATTACTACTGCTATACTCATTGCCTCCTTCCTATGATCCATTGGTGATGACGCTGCTCTACGGTAAGGAGACCTTGGAGTATGAAGACATGGTCTTGGTGCTGCGGTCCAATGAACAGTGGAAGAAGTTGACCAAGGAAGGTGCTCCTTAGGAGGGCTTGGCCATGGGGGAGAGATCAAGAAGAGGAAGGAAAAGAGGCAAGTTAAGGGGATGGTCAAAGTCTCGAAAGAGCAGGACCAGGAAGAAAGCTAGGTGCTACAAGTGCAACAAGATCGGACACTTCAAACGAGATTGTCTGCAGTGGAAGAACAAAAAGGGAGATAAGGGAGGATCTGATGCATTGAGTACGGTGGCTGATAGTGAGGTAGAGGATGACCTTTGGTAGTATCAGATGATCATAGGTAAACACAGATGTATGGACTCTGGATTCAGTCTGTTGGCATCACTACACCCAAACCGGTCTTGGTTCGCTACATACACCAAGACGGATGAAGGGAGCGTGACACTTGGAGATGATCACTCATATCGAGTTGCTGGTATTAGGAGCATTCAGGTGAGGATGTTTGATGGGATGGTGCGGACACTCACTAATGTAAAGCACGTCCCTGATTTGAAGAAGAATCTTGTGTCACTTGGTTATCTGGAGCGAAACGGCTACAGCTTCAGCAGTCGTGCCTGGAGTGGGGTGTTGAACATCTCAAATAGAGTTATGATAGTGATGAGAGGTAAGAGGATGGAAAACAACCTCTACAGGATGGAAGGATCTATGGTGACTGAGGAATCTGATGCAGCAGCAGCAATGCAGGACCAGCAGAGGACTCACTGGTTGTGGCACTACCGCCTAAGCCACATGGGAGATCATGGGATGAAGGAGATAAGCAAGCATGGTTTGATTCTAAATCTAGATAGAGGTATCTCAGAGGTATGTGAGCCATACCAGATGAAAAAGCAGAGGAGAGTGCAGTTTGCCAGCAGTTCAGCCCGCAGTGCAGTCCCACTGAAACTAGTTCACACTGACGTGTGGGACCGGCCCGATTTCAGTTAGAAATGGGGTGAGATACTTCTTGACCTTCATAGATAATTTTTGAGGAAGGTATGGGTCTACTTCATGAAGGAGAAATCAGAAGTCTTCACCAAATTCAAAGTGTGGAAAGTTGAGGTGGAGAAGGAGACAGGTCGGAGCTTGAAGTGTCTGCAGTCTGACAATGGTGGAGAGTACACCAGCAAGGAGTTTTAGATTTTTATGAAGAGTGTGGCATCAAAAGGTACTTCTCAGTGAGAGAGACTCCTCAATAAAATGAGGTGGCTGAGAGGATGAATAGAATCCTTATGGAAAAGGCACGGTGCATGAGACTGCAGGCAGGGCTTCCTAAGGTGTTCTGGATTGATACAGTGGATGCAGCCTGTTATTTGGTGAATTGATCACCTCACACTAAGTTAGATGGTGGTATTTCAAAAGAGAAATGATTTGGAAGGAAGATTGGACTGAGCCATCTTTGGGTGTTTGGGTGCACAACATTTGTGTACATCGGTGCTGGTGAGCGGAGCAAATTGAACGCCAAGTCATGAAAGATGGTGTTCTTGGGATATCCATGAGAAGTTAAGGGATACCGACTGTGGGATCTCTTAGAGAAGAAAGTTGTCATCAGTAGGGATATCACCTTTGATGAAAATTCAATTCTTCAAAGGCTAGATGGCATGGAGGAGCAGCAGGAGGTCCAGCAGGGTAGTGTTGGACAACTAACATCCTATTCTGTTTTGCCACTTGTAGGTGCATTGAGAGGACTTGGTATTAAGGTGGAGCACTCCCCAAAGGTGTCTCCATAAGTAGAGAGAGCTCAGATGAATGAAAGAGGCTAGGAGGTCCAGCAGGAGCAAACTGGACTTAGGATGGATATCAGGGTTGCACTACACAAGCCCAAAAGGACGTCAGGCAACTGAAATGATATGACTTCAAAGAGATGGTGTCATATGCCCTGGTGACAGTGCATGGGGACCCCTACACCTACAAGGAGGCTATGGAGAGCCAAGATAGAGAGAGATGGGTCCAAGCATGCAGTCTCTCTATAAGAATGAGACTTGGCGATTGGTACAGTTGCCACAAAGGAAGAAACCCATTGGTTGTAAGTAGGTTTACCAATGCAAGGAGGGGCCTTCAGAGCAGGAAGGTATTAGATACAAGGTGAGGCTAGTGGCCAAGGGATACTCTCAGAAGAAAGGCATCGACTTCAGTGAGATTTTCTCTCCCGTCGTCAGGCATACTTCCATCAGGATGCTGCTGAGCATCATAGCAGCTCAAGACTTGGAGCTGGAGCAGATGGATATTAAGACGGTGTTCCTCCATGGGTATCTAGAGAAGAGCATCTATATAGAGCAGCCATCTGAGTTCCGAGAGCCAGGAGCAGAAGGAAAGTCTGTTTATTGCAGAAAACGCTATACAGGCTAAAGCAGTCACTGAGGCAATGGTACAAGCGGTTTGATTCTTATGTGAGGAGCATCGAACTTTTCAAGTACAAGTATGACTCTTGTGTTTATATTAAATCATTGGAGGATGGGTCTAAGGTGTTTCTATTCTTGTATGTGGATCACATGCTTATAGCATGCAAGAGTAGGAAAGTTGTGCAGGAACTGAAGGCAGCCTTATCTCGAGAGTTTGAGATGAAGAATTTGGAGCTTGCGAGGAAGATCTTAGGCATAAAAATCTTCAAAGATTGAGCCAAGAGGTGCTGCATTTATCTCAAGGAGGTTACATCAAGAATTCTTGAAAGGTTTGGATAAGGAAGCAAAATCGATGGAGCTGCCATTCGTCAGGTACTTTAGACTCTCGAAGATGATGTCACCACAGACTGAGATGGAGGCTCAAGAGATGGAGAGAATGCCATATGCCTTTGGTGTAGAAATCTTTATGTATGCCATGGTATGTTGTAGGTCAGATATCGCCCATGCAGTGAGCCAGGTCAGCAGGTTCATGGTGCAGCCTGGTAGGGGGCACTGGCGAGCACTAAAGGAGATCTTCAGGTACTTGGTGGGTACTGTTGGAGTTGACATCTACTACAAATAGCGAATAGGTGTTGAGGGACTCTCCAACACATCCAAAAAGGCTTGGAGGTAGATAGGAGGGTTCGTGGATGCAGATTTTGATGGAGACATGGACACCCGACGGTCGACAATAGGTTTTATATTTAGCCTGTTTGGAGGTTTTATTTCGTAGAGATCATGCTTGCAGCCCATCACAGCCTTATCCATGATTGAGGTGGAGTATATTAGTGTTATGGAGGTAGTGAAGGAGGCCCTATGGTTGAAGGGCTTGGCGTTGGAGATAGGCCTCACACAGGAGGCCGTCAGGGTGCACTGTGACAGTCAGAGTGCACTATTACTTGCACAAAACTTTGTCTACCATGCAAGGATAAAGCATATCGATATCAGGTATCATTAGATTAGAGAACTTGTGAAAGAAGGCAAGGTGGAGCTGGTGAAGATCCACACTAAGGAGAATCCAGCAGATGCACTGACGAAGGTACTTCCACGGGACAGCTTTCGAAAATATGTGACACTGATGTACTTGATGGATCGGATGGAGTTGGTTGAGGCCTTAGGGCACTAAGGTGGAGATTGCTGGGCCTCATATGGTGCTCTCAAGGCTTAAGAGATCAAGACTAAGGCCAAAGTCTAAAGTCCATGAGGTGGTCATGGGGTTTCTAGGGCTAGTTTGGGCCCTAGGACGAAAGGCTATCGCCTTTCGGATCTTGAGGTCTAAAAATTTTGGGTCTTGAGGGGCTAACTTATATTTAGACTAAGATTGAGTCTAAGATTATGAGATTGAGTCAAGTCATGGGTATACATAGGCTTGGGTAAGCATAATCTTGTATTGAGTTAGCCAGGAGAGTTTTGAGTTGGGTCATATTGACCCTGTATATAAACATACACTATATTTGGACTCGATGAATCGAAGAAATATAAATTATTTCTCCTTAATCTTTCTCTCTTTCCTTCCTCTCTCTCTCTGGTCTTCTCTATGTCCTAGCAGCAAGAACCCTAGGGTTCTTGGCCGCCAACCCAAAAGGAAGAAAGGAGGTGCTAGAAACCAGCGCCCCCCTTTTGCACACCCCCCTGTTTGTGCGCCCCCTCTTGGCTGCTCAAGAGGAGTTTCAGGTCTCATCTTTTATTTTTTGGAGGCTTCATCAAGAGTACTTCTAGGTCCTAAAAGATGAATTTCAGATCTGATAGAAAAGGGGTTCAAATCACAGAAAGAAATCCTACCGATAGGATTTATAAGGCTGCTGAAATTCTGAAGGCTGTTTTTGTTTTGCTTAGTTGCTGGCCTTTAAAGATCTCCACAACCTAATCCTTGCTGTTTCCTAATGTCTACAACCTGAAAAAGTTGCTCCGATAGTTCATATGAAAATTTACAATAAATTGACTAAATGAACTCGTAAGGGATTGAAGGATTAAATTCATCTGTAATTCTTTTTGCATTTCAAGCCCAAGCTTTCCAAGCTCCTCAATGTCCTTGATCACTATCATATAGCACTCATGGATAGACTGTCCTTAGCGGATCTTCAAATTGAAGAGTTTTTTGGATACTTTGAAGTGCGCTGTATGGCTCTGCTTACCATACAACTCTTGCAGGTGAGTGATCATAGCCTTAGCAGTGGGCATATGCTCATGCTGGCTTTGTAACTCATTTGACAAAGATGCCAGCACATAGCACTTGACCCAACTATCTTCATCCATCTACTTTTCAAAAGTAGCTCTTTGCTCAGCAGTAGGATGGTTTGGTAACATTATGGGTTCTTGATCGAGTACATGACCTAATTTTCTGAGGTCAGGACAATCCTCAGGTTTCTGAGTCAGTCTTTGTAATTAGTTCTGATCAAATGATTGGTTCAAAGATGAGGACTAGAGAGTTTAAGACTGATATGGTTTAACTGCAAGAGTAGAGATTCAAGTTAGACTTTTGTACTTTAATATTATATTTGCTTTTAGAGACTTTAAGATGCAAACAATGACTCTCACTAATTTTTCGGATTTCTCCACTCCATGGATGGGAAACGAAAATTCTAACATGACAACAAGATTCCTAGTGGGTGCTATGGTCCCACCGATGCCATACATCTCACCTAACAATTATTGGTAACATGCACGCCGATGCGTAGGCAACTCTTTATCCAGATACTTCTCTAAGCATGTTGTAGCGATTTGGTCTCTAAGTCATGTGGGCTCACCTAACAGTTACTAACCACACTCCTTAGTTAAGCCCGGCCACCGTTCACAAGCAAATTCAAGGCCGTCATTGGGTCCCTCATCTAATAGTTATTGGGCCCAACCCCATCCTTATCCTAGAGCAACTCTTTGCTAATAGAGTAGTTGCGTATTCCCAGTACAACTGAACCACTGTAACCAATCGAGAACAATCAACACCAATAGCACGCCCGCACATCTATAATGGTGGAAGACCTATGAACTTAATATTTATGGAAAGATTTAGATTTAGGTCTCATCTAATCAGTCATCATATGACCGATCTAATTGGCATGGACTAAACCAAAATGCCAAGCAACTTTATTCAGGACTCAATCTTCCAAATTAGTCAGGTAAGTCGAGATCGATGGGGGTCCCTCCATTGCTTTCTTTAGACACCAATAAATTGATCAGGTCAACTAACAGAACTAATTAAATAATCACATCTCAATTACTTGCCTTAAACACTAATAGGTCAATTGATCCAAAAAGGTTAACTCAAGCGAATCAAGCTCAAACCATCGAGCCAAATTAGGTCTTTAGGTTAATCGATTCTATATATAGGATTCAATCGATTTGATCAATAATAATTGCATGATCATATAACTTAATTGATCTAACTATAGCCAATACTTGACTCGATTTGATTAATTACTTAATCAAATTAGACCCATATGGTTTAAATCATAAATCTTAGATGCAATCGTATTGCATGATCTAATTTTTTTGATTTTTCATAACCAAACCTTCATGCACAAATATAAATTTTAGATTTTAAAATCAAATTTCAGATCTAAATTCTTTGTATGAAATTTAAGTTTAAATCATGAAATAAATTTTCAGATTTAACATACAAATATATATCTCATATATGTATGTCAAATTTAGATCTAAATAAAATTCAGATCAACACATGATATCATATATCTCATATATTAATCATGAATCATATTGAAAATAATTTTATGACCTAAATATGTAATCACATATCTCATATATGAATCATAAATCAGATCATATAAAATTTCAGGTTTATGCATGCATGTACATATCATATGAACATGAACTAGAAATCGTTCTATATCAAAATTCAGATCTATACATGATTTAACATATCAACTATATATTCTAAAATCAAACTTAAAATTAAATTTTAGATTCAAAATTTATTTATACATCTCATGTATAAAAAAAAAATCAGATTTTGAAACTCTTTTCAAAACATGTATGTCAATTTTATGCATATGAAACTTGTGGCTCTGATACCACTGTTGGAATTCATTTGTCGAGGCATGCATGTATGTTTAAATTTTTTTCTAAACATTACAATGGAGTAAAAGATTAAAACTTCTTTTAATCTAAATCATATATGCATAAAATATAAACCATAAGGATTTACTTCATATGCTGAAATTGAACATGTGCTGAAATTTAATATGTGATGGAATCACATATTTGTTTCGTAATTTTTTCTTGAAACTTGGATCTAGAAGAGAAGAGGCTCTCTCTTATCCATACAAGTACCTGACCTCTATGAGTATCTACTCAAAATCAACCTTGAACAGCCCTTTTAAGATTGAATTTTCTTCTCTAAGAAAATTTATCCTGCGAATCTGAATGAAGTCTGGATCACGATCAACTCTTTGATCCTTTTCTTGATCTTTCTTCCCTTCTTCTCTTGCATTTCTTCCCTTGAATATGCTTCTACCAAGCACCAGGAACCAGCATAAGAGGTGGATGCCCAAGACCCTTTTGGGTGTGAAGAAGAGGGACGCCCAAGGAGGGGACGTGTGGACGTCCAGGGGAGAAGAGAAAGGGAGGAGAAGAGAGGGTGTGGGGCACTTTAATAGGGGGTGTGGGCTACTGACTGTGATCTTAGGAACCTTAGGAGAGGTCTCTTTAAATAGACATAAAGATTGAATCCTATTCAATCTCATAATACAAGTCCTACTGGTATTAGATTTTCTAATAACTTAAGTTATTCAACTTCTATTAGGAGACCTATTAGGCACCAACTCTTGGAGCCCTTGCACCCACTAAATCACCCCCTAAAATGCACCCAAGGGATGCCCCAATAAGGATTCACATGCCCTCTAAAGCATGGTCACGCCCAACTTGATCAAATCAAGTTGGCACCCCAACTTAAATATCAAGAAAATTAATTTGGGACTCGCACCCTTAATTTATTTGATCCAAAATCTTAGACACCCAATAATTGGAGTCCAATGAACCAATTCATTTAGATTATTAGTAGGTAATTTAATTTGAATTATCTTATTAAATAAAAAATTCAAACATAAAGAGAAAATTGGATACAACCATGTGCTAGCAAGGTTACTTTGAACTCAATCGGATTTCTCTAAACCCAATTGATACTTCATAAGTTCAATTACTTATTTCAGATCTAATCCCTTTGTTTTGTGACCCCATAGGTTTAATTCTATCTGGTAGTGAGATATACAATTGTTGGTGCAAAATTCTATTGATGTCGGAGAAGCTGGAGTCGAAGGGATCGCGGCCACCGCTGGGACCTGCAAGGGAAGTCTAAATCGGAGTTGGAGGTGCTTCGGCAAGACCCTCTGATGCTCAAGTCAGTACTCTGCCTCAACAGAAATGGAGCACTCGAATGGGATTTTAGCAGAGTTTAGAGATAATACTTAGAGCCTCCCAAGAACGTATCTGGGGGGTCTCTTTTATAGACGGGAGAGCGTAACTGATTGACAGCGACGTCTGTAACCACCTGGTAGTGGGCCGTTCGAGGCCATGTGGAGTTTGTTACAGAGAGTGGTGGTGTCCGTTGTCGTGGCTTGCCAGAGAGTGGTGGGGCCACATGGAGTTTGTTATG
>KE505702.1:287053-302262 GCA_000441515.1 Elaeis oleifera
ATTTCGAACCAGCTCCGAATTGGATTCGAATCAACCTATTTTGGTGAGATATGAGAATTCTCACTTGCATTGAGATTCTTCTCTCATATGGGCCGACCAACACCTAAAATGGTGCTGATTTGGGGCATCCCATATGGTAAGGGAGTGGATGCAAATTGATTGTCATAAGTGATGGCAATTCTATCTCATGTAGGAATCTTTCTTTCATGAGTATTGGATTAATTCAAATCAGATTTGAGTTAGAACTCCTATACTTATTGGGTCATGAAAATCATCTAATAGAGAGGGTCTCTACCTATGGATGCAAAGCAAACAAATCAGATTGAGAGAAAAGAGAAAGAGAGAGAGAGGTGTGAGAAGAGAAGAGCCTATCTTCTTTCCTTGGTCTCTTCCCTTTTGGTGCCACCCCTCTTCCCTTGGGCATGGATCCTTCTTGGGCATCCCATTCCCACCTGCTGGTGTGAGGTGTCACACCAACACATCTCGTCCCTCATTTAATTGGATTGCGAAGATGATTGGATTGAAGTTCATCCTACTTTTCTACAGCGTCTGGCATGCATACGAAGTAGAGAGTCTGCATATCTAGGCATCTGTGAAGGTTTAATTCAGATTAATTAAGATTTGATCTCTGATTTCATTGCTAATCAGGTAAGAATTTGATCCTTAATCATGCAGATAAATAAAAAAATTTTAGATACAACCAGTGCCTTCCGAAGAAAACAGTTTTTCTTCCTTCAGAATGGTAGAGCAATCTGCTAAAACGTTTCAAGCAGCACACCATGGCTGACTCTATTTGTGAGGCAGAGTATATCGTGGCATTCGATGCTGTGCAAGAAGCTGTATGGTTGTGAAAGTTCATCAGTGAGCTCGAAGTGGCACCTCTGTCGATGGTCCCATCCTGTTATACTGTGACAATACTGGAGCCATTGCTTAAGCTAAGGAGCCGAAGTCCCATCAACGCACCAAGCATATTCTGTGCCACTACCATCTTATCTAAAAGATCGTGGATCGAGATGACGTCGACCTTCAGAAGATTGATGAAAAAAAAATCTAGCTGACCCATTTACTAAAGCTCTTAGAATCAAAGAGTTCGATGATCACAAGTCAAAGATGGGTATATGATACTGCATCGATTAGCTTTAGTCCAAGTGAGTATTGTTGGAAATTGTATCTCAAAATCAATCGTCAGTCTGTTAATGATTGCACTCATAAATTATAAATATATATAATTTTAATAATAAAATTATTTGACTTTTTCATCATAATTTTATCTATTTTATTTGAACTTCTATGTTGTGATGAAGTTCTTAGGACTATCATTAATCGATAAAGATTTATCGTTTAGTCCTTAAAATATGTTTGCGACCAAATGATATGCTGTTAATAGGATGATAGTAATATCGAGTATAGATCATTGTGTGCCATATGAATTGATTGTCCTCTTAACCAAATAGTGTGGAGACACTGATATGGCATGCAGATAGAATGTAGGAGTACATTCACACCGAACGTGACCATTTGTCGAGCACTCTACTGTCAAGAGTTGTTCGTGAAGGATATGGGTATAAGTGTCCCTTAGACCTTAGATCACTACGGTGATTTGTAAGCAACTCACTGTACTTTAGTGCCGGACCATCTGAATTTCTAATTCAATGACGAAAGATTACTGGATACAGTCAAGTACTTATCAAGTCGGTGTGTAAGTCAAGATTGAATTGACCTCTCTGAATAAGTAAGAGATATGCATCAGTGTATTTCAATTTAGTAAAATCTTAGCTAGGATAATCCATATGATGGATTTGAAAGGTTGAAATACAATGTTGTTGACTATATTAGGGTTGACAGTCAAACCCTAGGTCACCTTGAGTATTAGGATCAAAGAGATGAATTATATGGTAACTATATGCCAGTAAGTTTTAGAATATTGCTTTGCAATCTTTCGATCTATCCGGACATCGGGTCCTATTGCTAGATGGTTACATTGATTAGTATAGGAAGTTATTCCTATGCTATCGGTTTAGGTTCAAACCTAGTGGATCACACACATTAGAAGATACGGTTCGATCTGATGGCTGAAGAGTCTAATTGGATTGTGACTCTGGTGAAGAATCCTACTGGGATTGGGACTCTGAAGGAGAGTCTCACTGGACTGGGACTCTATTATTATAGAGAATTAATTAGCAATTAGATTATTAATTGACTCAATTTGATTGAGCAAAGAGCTTTGGATCAAGTCTAATTGAATTGGATTCAGTTTGACTTAGTTTGGGTTTGATTTGATCAAACCAAATTGCAAAAAAAATTTATCCTGATTTGATTAGGACTTGAGCTCAGCTAATTCCTAATTGGGTTGGAAATTTATTGAGATAATTGAGCTCCTAATTAGATTGGGTTCATTCCTATCATTGGGTTCAAATTAAATTTGATTTGGTTTAGAATTAAATTAGAAATGAAGGGTCCAAGCCAACAAGTGCTCTATCTCTTCCCTTTGCACCACCTTTGGACCCACCTCTTCTTCTCAATGCCAAAATAGCTTTGACATGTGATTTTTTAGCATGAAGAGAGAGGGTACAATAAGGGTGGTGGCAAAGCATGATGAGTCATAGCCTTATTTCTGTCTAATTTGAATGCGATCTGAATTAGAGATAAGAAGATAAGAAGAAAATGATTTTTATGATTGGAAAGAAAGGTGGCGCCATTGATTTTTTCTAAATTTCTTTGAAGTATTTTTGGGTGTGAGAAAGACCAGATCTCCTTCATCACACCATCACTCATTCTTGAAAATTTTGGGATGCCAATATTGGGATTGGCGTGGAGATATTGGTGCCCCTCCTCTTGACCCAAATCCTAATGTCCATCTATATAAAAGGAGGCTCCAATTGTTGACGCCATATGTTGTTCTCCTTACTGGTTTTATTTTCTACCAGAGCTCTCTCCTCTCTCTTCTTCTTCTTCTAGATCTTCTTCTCTTTTGGAGTATCCAAGAGATTTAAAGAAGAAGAGAAAGTTCAACCTTTGAAGATTCTTGCAAGCTAGCACTTCCAAGGAGCCTGATCTGCATCGATCTTCATGTGGACGATCTGTAGAGGCCGGACATCTTCGTGCAGCTGTGAAAAACTTCAAGGGACTCTCTCCTATGTGAGATACTTGTGGAGATCAGCAACCCATAATCTGGTAACGAGTTTTGAATTTGTTAGACTAGTTTTGATAGATCTGAGGGCTAAATCTAGTCTGCAGCATCGATTAGATCGATACAGATTTTTATTTTCACATCTTAAGTTCATGTTAAATCTTATCATTGTTCTCAGCATGGTAGTCTAGATTAGATCTTATGCATATAAAATAGATTAAAGTATTTAATCTAATAAATTTATTTAAAAATTTAAATTGCATGCATAGCACTACTGTACTTTTTCTTCAGTACGTGTTAGTTAAAATTTTTTAAAAGCTTTATGCAGTAGAATAAATAATTAAAATATTTTAATTTAATACACATATCATATCTAATCTAAAAACCATGCTTAGGATCTTGACACGAGCATGCTACCTTGATCTAAAATCTGAAAAGAAATAATTGTTAGTGAAATAAAATTGGAGATCAGAACTCCATACCTTCGGATCCTGCGGATCTCTGGGGTTTCGATCATAGCCATGCATGCACCCGACCTCTGCTAGTATCCACATGGAGATGTTTGATTAGAGCATCGAGATCACTGATATACTAGTACCTTACAGATCTCGCTCCTCAGCCTTGGATCTGCATCTCTTCTTCTAGATCTCGAAGAAGATGATCGCTGTGCGAACTCTTTCGCATAGATCTGATAGGATCTGAATCAGATCACCAAGAAGGGAAGAAAAACTTTTTTTCTTCTCTTCTTCTCACTCTTTTTGTCTCTTAGATTTGATCTCCATCAGATCTTAGGTGTGGAGGAAGGAAGGAAGAAGAGTGGGCATTGAGATTCTTTTTTTTGTATCCTAAAGAAGCCATCCGCTCCTTCATGCCAAACTCCTCATGCCGTTCTAATTTTTGTTGCACACATCCTTGAAGTTCTTATGCCCTTTTTAAGATAAGAATCCATTCAAATCAAATTTAAAGGAAACTTACCAAATAAAAGGATTTGGGTGGTGAGAACAAGTGAAGGCAAGGAAGAAAACATCTCATGCTTTCATCCCGTGCACCCTCCCTTTTCTTATGTTTTTATTGCACAAAAAATATCCCACGCCTCTTTTCTAATCAGATTAGAATGTCTTCATGATAAGGCATCTATTCAAATCAAATTTGGATAGTTGTCTTAAGGTGAGAGAATCCCAGAAAGATGGGGCACCAACTATTGGTGCCCTTCCAACCTTCACACGCACAAATAAAAGGGAGCACATCTTCATGTGCTCCCTCTCCTTTTCTATAAGAGATTTAGAGAGAGAGTCTTAGAGAACTTGAGCTCTCTGAATTATGGTTTATCTAATTCAAATTTGATCTCAATCGAATTCAAATCGAGTCTGAATCGAGTCGAATTTGAAAGGCTGTCAAACCTGATCCTATCAAGCTTGAAATTCAAATTTGATTTGGATAATTGAACCCAATTAGCATTAAATTAAATTAAGTCTAATTAAATTAAATCTAATTTAAATTAATTAAAGTTTGATTCATAATTTAATCAGTCTCAAAATAAATTATAACATTTGTAATTAAGTCCCTATGCTAATAATTAGCAACTATCAAAACTGTAACACTTACAAATTAGCAGTTTCTAAAATTCAAACTATCAATCCAATTGATAATTCGAATATGATCCAAACTATTGATCAGATCATGCTCCTTTTGTATGTGACCCCTCAGATTCTATTCTGTCTGGTAGTGAGACATACTGTGATCTCCATCATAGTATCATCAAAACTTCTTTCGATGGGCTGAAACGATTTCGACTCACCTCAATAAAAATCATGGATCCAAAAATGATCCTAGTAAGTTCTTACGATCCATCAATGATGTCTAGCAGTATATAGTGGTAATCCCATAAAATAGAAAAGATGAACTCCCAGGTGCAGTTATTGTGTGATACAATCCTTCTATTGTGATTTCTGATTAGACGAAGGTCATAGAGAACTGATCAAACTCCATCGTCAGTCATATACTAGATTGGCTCAACTTGAGTTCATCTATAAATTCTGTGAAAACTCTTTTTTAGTATTCACTCCTGCTCTAACCAGAAGCTTCCAGAACTTAGTCTTGCGAGTTGCATAGGACTACTCCTTTTCTACTAAAGTTAATAGATTCTATCTGGATACATCTTACTCCAAACAGCGAATCTGAACCTATAATTACCAACATACATAGCAAGAACCCGAATGGCTAGAGATCAAGAGAACGTGTAGTCAAACTAAGTAGCCTCACTGCGAGTAGCCAACAGACTGTAGCTTAAAGGACCAATCACACCACTGCAACATCAAAAAAATCACTGATGACTGAGTCGACATCCAAGTGGTTTCTCATATTGGTCATACTCAATGCAAGTTGTTCTCTAGCAACTACCTACACTCTCATCCCAGTATCTTCACACTATAGATTCGAGACTTATCTGTCCAAAAAAGGAGATGATCCATGCATCAATCTTGAATGGATTGATCACTGTCCTCTGTGACGATCCTACGATCGGGAGTATTAAAAATTAACCACTAATGATGTATGTCTCAAATTTTCAACACTTTGAGAATATACAAATTATTTTATTAATTTTTAGATAAATCATGGACACATATGATATGATTGGTTATTAAGACTGCCCATCAAGAACAAAACATGTCCTAAAGAAAGGTATGTGCCAGCCAAGATTAATTTCTAGGGCACACATCTAACAAAAGTTTGTGCAACTAGACAGAGGGCTGAGAGGGCTCCACATGGGTCTTAGTTCAGATTAAAATGATTTTCAAAACCTCTTAACCAATAAACAATACAGGATTTTATTTTATGGCGTCCTTCCATGTTTTGGCATCCATACAAAGACTCCATGCCAATTTAAAAAATTAAATCCTGATCTTATCAGAATTCAAGGGATGTGGAAGGCTTTCTTATCTATCTGAAAACCACTTAAAATAAAGTGATTAATGTGCAGAAGGACCAAGAGTCCTTCTGCTCGCAACTTTTATTCCATCGCACAAACATGGCACACCTAGAGTCTAAGCCCCTTTGGACTCTTTGAAATGGGTGTGGATAAGGCTTGGGGATGCTTTAACTTGACTATCCCTTTAGGCTCGATCCAGTTAGGATCCTAGATAAATAGGTAAGCCCAATTAAATAATATTTAAGTCAAATCTAATTTGGTTAGGAGCTTGAGTTAGCTAACAAATGCTAACTTGTTAATTAGCCATCCAAATAGGCTCAATTGACCCATAAAATGAATCCAATTGATTCTTTGATCAATTCCTTGATGTGTTTGACTCATTGGATTTCACATCTAGCTGGAAATAGGTCTAGGTGCATGCTGATCAAGTTAGATTAGAGCCGATCTAATCAATATAGGTCAAATCGCATACCGACCCATGTTGTCCAATTAGAATTCTTTCTAATTGACTCATGAATTAACTTTAAATTCATAAAATCTACAAGATAAGATTGATGTCTAATAATGTATCATACCTATCCAGAAGATGTGAATTTGATATAAATTTAAAATAACCTTCAGTGGTAAGTTACTGTGCAATTCAGTCCTTCGATCAACCTTCATCCTAAATAAGCGATGGGTATGGAATTAAGTCAAACCCTAACACTTATTCATGGGGCTCTCATCCTGCTAATAAAGACTCGATTAAAGAATCATTAAAAATCATTCTAATCTTCTTCTACTTTGATCAAAAACTTTTGAGTCATCATTTGATGAGATAGCTTAGGATGACAACTCCTCTAACCAACAGTGATTAATTTTTGTTGACTGAACTCATGATCTTTATACATAATTCACCATAGCCGGAACACCCCATTCATGACTTAGTCATGAGTGAGTATGAACTAAGATATGGTTTCATGTGATAAGATCTCATGGTGGTCTCAGGTCTAAGAACCAATTGCACAACCTCGCTTAGAGAACCTTCTTTTGACACATATGTAAGGCTTCCATAAGAAGTTTTCTTTAGTAGGTCAATTCAGTGAACTCATTACCTAATGAGCATCCACATCCTTGTATTAGTTTCTCACACAAGTGGCTTGTAAGATTAGCCACCCTCTCTATTGAGTATACATAGGATATACCAGTCTATCTGGAACATTGATCTCCGACTCAATGCTCCTATGATTTGGAATGATTTTAGATTAGTATTTTAAGATTTCAGATCTTACAGGAATGACCACTTCATGATCCCAAATCATTATCCTAATCTATGAGAGTCATCATTATCTTTTAAACATAGAAAGACATGGTTGTAAATGATGAATCAAAGAATATCTGTATTCATATATAAATGTCGATAAATGAGTTTGGGTTTTACAAAGATAAGTGCCATCGAAATACAAATTTGATTGACTTTAGGGCACCTATTTTTCATTCTCCCACTTGCACTAAAGCCAATCACCTAAATATTTTAAATCTAGATTATCAAGTTAGCGATCAAACAGCTGTAATGGTAAGACTTTAGTGAATAGATCTGCTATATTATTCTTTATCTCAACCCATTCAATAGATATGTCTTATCTCTCAATAATCTCTCGAACAAGGTGATAGCGTCTGAGGATGTGCTTGAATCTGTGATGAGATCTTGGCTCATTTATTTGAACAACGGCTCTAATATAATAAAGCCGTACTGATCATTTAATTTCAGAAATCACTCCTAACTCAGTGATGAATTTTTTCATCCAGATAGCTTTCTTGATGGCTTCACTAGCAACAATGTATTCTACCTCAATGGTTGAGTCAGCTACAGTCTGCTGTTTGGAACTCTTTCAACTCACTGCTCCTCCATTTAAGATAAAGATATACTTAGATATTGATTTCCTATTATCTGAATCAGACTAAAATTAGAATCAGTATATCCTTTAGTTTAGCTCTGATCCTCCATAGATTAAAAACTATCTTTAGTTCTTCTCAGGTACTTAAAATATTCTTCACAGCTTTCCAATATTCTTCTCCTAGATCACCCTGAAATCTACTGGTTATGCCTAAAGCATAAGCCACATTGGGCCTAGTACATAGCATGGCATATATTATAGATCCCACAGCCGAAGCATAAGGGATAAAATTTATTCTTTCTCTCTCTTCTTGTATCTTAGGAGATTCTTCTTAGAGAGATGTATGCTTTGACTTATTGGCAAGTAACCTCTTTTACTTGCCTCCATGTTGAATCTCTTCAACATAAGGTCTATATACCTAGACTGGAATAAACCTAAATCCTTTAGATCTATCTTTATAGATCCTAATACCTAGTATATAGGATGCTTTACCTAAGTCTTTCATAAAAACTAATTGATAGCCAAGTTTTGACTAATTGAAGCATTGGGTCATCATTTCCAATTAGTAATATGTCATCGACATAAAAACTAAGAAACAAAGGCACTCCCGCTTATCTTCTTATACACACAAGGTTTATCCATATTTTTGATGAAGCCAAACTGTTTGGCAGTAACATCAAAGTGGATGTTTCAACTCCTCGATGCCTGCTTTAATCTATAATAATTTTTTAGCTTGTACACTTGATTTGCTCTCTTATTTAAGATAAATCCCTCTGGCTGTGTCATGCAGGCTTCTTCCTCAAGATTTTTATTGAGGAAAGCAGTCTTGAATACATCTATCAGATTTCATAGTCATAGTATGTAGCTATTGCAAGCAAAATTTTAATGAACTTGAGCATAGCCACTAGTGAGAAGATTTCATCATAGTCAATTTTTTATCTTTGTTTAAAACCCTTTGCTACCAACCTAACCTTGTAGGTACCAACTTGGCCATCTGCTCCAATTTTCTTTTTGAAGATCCATTTACAATCTATCAGGGTTATACCCTCAGGCAAATCAATCAAAGTCCACACTTAGTTGGTTATCATGGAGTCCATTTTGGATTTTATGGCTTCCCGTCATTTATTAGAGTCCTCACTCATAATAGTTTTCGAATATGTCAGTGGATCATTATTCTCAATGATACTGGCTTCATTGTTGTTCTCAATAACAAAATCATATCTTAGAGGTATATGATGAACTTTTGCTGATCTTCGAAGAGGAGATGTGTATTGTGGATTACTTTTTCATTCAGTACTTCTGGTTGAGGATTTTCTTGAGGACTATTTATGTTTATTTATGGGTTATTAACTTCTTGAAGTTCAATTATCCTCCTACTAGCCCCTTTTTGGATTAACTCCCTTTCCAAGAAAGTAGCATGCCTACTAATAATTATTTTTTTTCAGTAGGCATATAGAAGTAGTATCCAATACTCTCCTATGGATAACTTACAAACCTATATTTTTTAGATCTAACACTTGACTTATGTCCAAAATTATTTTTGATATAAGTTAGGCAACCTCAAATCTTAAGATGCTTAAGACTAAGATTTTTATCCTTCCATAATTCATATAGAGTGTTAAAATAGCTTTAGAAGGTATCCTATTTAAAATATATGCAGTAATTTCATTGTTGAAAAATAGGCAGTTCAAAGCATGTATTTTTAAAATTTTATAGCGAAAGTAGTAGATTAAACTATTTAATCTCCTACACATACTTTAGATCAGATCTAAACTATCTTCTTAAAATTTATGACATAAAATATTACATAAAAAAAAATCTGATTTGAGAGAAAATACTGCATCGATCATATTGATGTCCTGAATCAGATCTAACGCTTAGATTTGATCCAATGAGTTCAGAACCCATTATCTGATTATGAGTCGATGATCACCACTACTAATGCATATGGTAGAAGGTCCTTCCTAATGTTAAATAGCCACACAGTATGTCTGGCCTCTACAGGTAGTCCACTCGAAGCCCCAAGCAGATCGTCCTTCATGAGAGTGCTAACTCACGATGAAGGATCTGGATGGCTGATGGAGATTCTTTCTTTAGATCAAATAGATACCTCCAGATTAGAAGAAGAAGCTTTTCAAGGAGGAGATGGTGTGGAAGAAGAAGAATAATTTTTTAAAATTTTTTCTCTCACAAAACTGAAACTAGGAAACACTAGAACCCCAACCTTGGATCTCATGCCCCAAAGAGGATCTTCTTCCTCTTTTTCTCATGCACAGATGCCCACCCCTATCTCTCAAATTTCTCATGCCCTCTTTAAGGTTCTCTCATGCGAAATTTGAAGTGGTTTGGTGCACAAAAATCACCCCCATTTAAGGTGGCATCCCATGTGGAGATTGGATAATTTGGTTCAAGTTCAAACAGCCTTTGATCTTATCACGGATTCAAATCAAATTTGAATTTTTTTTTAAACTAATTTAACCTACATCTAAGGTACTCAGAAAAGAGGATAACATAACTCAGATTGGTGCAAAAAATATAATACAAAATTCATTTTTGCATGAGAAGAAGGCTAGTCGGCGGCTAGGTAGAGTCCCATAAAATTTAGACTCTTGATTTAAGTTTGATTTCAAATCAATTTGAACTCAAACTCAATCCAACAAAAGTCTAATCCAAAGAGGATCAGAAGAAGGCATCATACACCTTCTGAGTGCTAAAAATTCCATGTGAAAACCATTTTCACACATGATGAAAGGATGGGCGCAAGTAGAGGTGGTGCAAAGGGTGTTTTGATTCCATTTCAATTTGAACTTATGTTCTTATCTAATTAGATTTGTGACCCAACCAAATTAGGTTAGATCTAATTAGATTACTTAATTTAATTAGATAATAAATGATCTTAATTAATTTTAATCAGATTAGAAATTAATCAAACTCAAATCAGAAATCAAACACCCTTAGCGATTAGGTCATCTTATAACCTAATCGGGTTAAACCAAATTGAATCCAATTCAAATAGATTTAATCTAAACTTCAATGCTCAATCAAATTAAGTTAATCAATAATCTAATTACTAATCAATCCTCTTTTAATTCATTAATAATTAATAAATTAATTTATTATAACTTTTGCTTAAGGTTAATCATCAATCGAATTGACGATTAAACCCTATAATGATTCTCAATCATTGATCAGCCACATGATCAGTCAAAAATTCCTTTTGAATGTGATCCTATAGGTTCGAATCTAAGCTGATAGTATAAGAATAAATTTTTATACCAATCAAAGTGACCATCTAGCAATGGTACCCGACGTCTGAATAGGTCAAAAGATTGCAAAGCATCATTTATGAACCTATTGGCATATGGTTACCGTATAATTCATCTCTTTGATCTTAATGCTCAAGGTGACCTAATGTTTAACTGTCAAATCCCGGATTAGTCGATCACATTATGTCTCAACCTTTCAAATCCATCATATGGATTATCCTGGCTAAGATTTTACGAAATTGAAACACACTGATATATTAACTCCTATTTATTCGGAGGGATCAATTCCATCTTGACTCATATACCGACTTCGCAAGTATTTGACTGTACCTAAAAATCTTCCATCATTGAATTAAAAATTCAGATAGTCCAACACTAAAGCACAGTGAGTTGTTTGTAAGTCACCATGGTGATCTCAGATCAGAGAGACACTTATACCCATATCCTTCGTAAGCTACTCTTGATAGTAGAGTGCCCAGCAGTTGGTCACGTTCAATGAAATGTACTCCTATATCTCACTTGTATGTCATACTAGTATCTCCA
This sequence comes from Elaeis oleifera, assembly GCA_000441515.1. Lineage (NCBI taxonomy): Eukaryota > Viridiplantae > Streptophyta > Magnoliopsida > Arecales > Arecaceae > Elaeis > Elaeis oleifera. The sequence continues at coordinate 298,799 of KE505702.1, forward strand.
CACCACTTGATTATGAGGACAATCAATGCATATGACACGCAATGACCTACAATCAATAAACTCTATCATCCTAATAATAGCATACCATTTGGTTACAAACTAAATTTAAAGACTAAATGATATATCCTCCTATATCGGTTAGGATAGTCCTAAAGACTTCATCACAATAATTGGTGTTCATTTAAGAAGATGTACATTACTTTGTGATAAAAAAGTCAAATAATAATTTTATTAATTTATCAATTCATATACGTTTACATAATTTAGCACAACCGTCAACAGACTGATGATTGACTTAGAAACATAATTTTCAACAACTCCCACTTGATCTAAAGCCAATCAATACAGTATCATATATCCATCTTAAGTTTATAGTCTTCAAACTCCTTAATACTGAGGACTTTAGTAAATGGGCCAGTCAAGTTTTCTTCCGTCGATCTTCTGAAGCTCAACATCATCTCAATCCACGATCTCTTAGATCAGGTGATAGTGGCACAGAATATATTTGGTATGCTGATATGACTTCGGTTCCTTCGCTTGAGCAATGGCATCAGTGCTATCACAGTATAACAAAATAGGATCATCGAGGGAGGGTGCCACTCCAAGCTCGTTGATGAACTTTCATAACCACACAGCTTCTTTCGCAGCATTAGATGCTGCGACATATTCCATCTCATAAGTAGAGTCGGCCATAGTGTGTTACTTAAAACTTTTTCAACAGATTGCTTTACCGTTCAGGGTATACATGTAACCCAATAAGCTCTTGCTATCGTCATGATCTGACTGAAAATTGGAGTCGGTAAACTTCATAAGTTTAAGTCAGATTCTCCATAAACAACTACTGATCCTTAGTATTTCTCAAATACTTAAAGATGATTTTACAACCTTCCAGTGGTTCTCTCCTGGATCAGACTGGCATCTGCTCACTACTCCTAGTGAGTATGCCACATCTGATCTTGTACATATCATAGCATATATTATGGAACTCACTATCGAAGCATATAGAATCCTACTCATATGCTCCATCTCTTGAGGAGTTGTCTTACAATTTCTCTTTGAGAGAGTAATTTCATGGCCTATCGGGAGATAGCCCTTCTTAACATTTTTCATGCTGAACTATTTCAGCATAGTATCAATGTATGTGGACTAAGATAATTCAAGCATTCTCTTTGATCTATCTCTATAGATCTTTATCCCAAAGATGTAGGATGCTTCTTCCAAATCCTTTATGGAGAACTATGATGACAGCCAGACTTTTATTCTTTATAATGTAGGAATGTCATTTTCGATTAAGAGACTGTTATCCACATACAGAACCAAAATACTACCACAGAATTTTTAATCTATTTATATATGCAAGGTTCTTTTTCATTCCGAACGAAGCCATATATTATGATCACTTTATCAAAATACATGTTCCGACTCCTACTACTTGCTTCAATCCATAAATGGATCTCTAAGCTTACACACCTTAAACTCGTCTGTGGATGTGAAACATTCAGATTGTATCATATACACCTTTTCTTCTAGCTCATCATTAAGAAAAGCTATTTTGACATCCATTTATCAAATTTCATAGTCTAGATGTGTAGCTACCACAAGCATGATTCGAATGGATTTCAGCATTGCCACAGGAGAGAACGTCTCGTCATAGTCAATACCATAATGTTGACGATACCCCTTGACAACCAGATGGACTTTATAGGTCTCTACTTTGTCGTCTACGCTTCTCTTCCTCTTGAAGATCCACTTACACCCTATAGGTTTTATCCCTTCAAGTGGATCAACTAATGTCCACACATCGTTGACCTTCATGGACTCCATTTCGAATTCATGGCTTCTAGCTACTTATTGGAGTCAGACTTCTGCATTGCTTCCATGTAAGAGATCGGATCCTTGTTGTTCTCATCAAGTTCAATAGGATCTCCATCTCCGATCAAGAAATCATAGTATCTATCTAATGGGTACGATACTTTATCAGATCTTCTTAATGGTGCATCATTAACAAATTCTAGATTTAACTCAGTCAAATCAGATTCTGTGGGTTCACTAGATTGTGTCAATTCTTTACCCATCGAACTTCATCAAGCTTGATTTTAGAAGAACTAATTCCTTCACTAAAGAATTTCTTTCTAAAAAGTATGCTTTATTGCTCACGAACACTTTCTGTTTATTAGCTAGGTAGAAATAATATCCTTTTGTTCTTTAGGATACCCTTTGAAGATACACTTGTCAGACCTTAGTCCTAGTTTGTCTGTTTTTAAACATCTGACATAAGTCGGATACCCCAAACCCTAAGATGTGAGAGTATTTGTTTATGCCTAGTCCATATCTCATATGATATTTTATTTGCAGACTTACTTGAAATCCTATTAAGTATATAGCAAGCCGACTCAACTATTCACAGTGAGGCTACTGAGTTTGACTGTATATTTTTTAGGTCCCTAGCCATTCAGATCCTTGCGTGTATGTTGGCTACAATAAGTTCAGATTCGTTGTTAGAAGTAGGATGTACTTAGATGGAATCTATTGATCTAGATAGAAAAAGAGAAATTCTATGTAATTTATGAGATTGAGTTAAGAAAGACGTAGGCCAAAGCAAGTATGAATATTGAAAAAGAGTTTCTATGAGATTTATAAATGAATTCGAGTCGAGTCAATCTGGCATATGACTAATGATAGGGTCTAACGAGTCCTCCATGACCTCCATCAAGTCGGGACTCATGATAGAAAGACTAAATCACACAATAACTGTATCTAAGGATTTATACTTTCATTCTATTAGATTGTCACTACATACTGCTAGGTGTTATTGATGAATTATGAAACTCATCGAATATCGTCTTGATGATCGATGACCCTCGAAGGATAGAGTTGAAATTGTTCCAACCCATCGAAAGGAGATTCGATGATATTGTGATGGAGATCATAATATATCTCACTATCAAATAGAATAAAACCTATGGGGTCACACATTAAGAGATATATTCTTTGAATTAACCTATTGGGCTTATGAAGTTCTAATTGGGTTAGGATTTAGTGAAATCCTAATGAGTTTAGGAGAATAATGCTAGTACATGGTTAAACCCAATTCTTCTCCAAACTTGGATTCTTTATTAGATAAAGATTGGATCAAGTCCATAGCTTTGAACCTAATCCAGATCCACTTTGATTTGGGTATAGAGGGGCACCTATTTGAGAGTTTAAAAGAATTGGATCAAGCCAATTAGTTGGCAAATAAATCTCCTTATTTTCTCTCTTGAAATTTTCTATTTGGTATGGATCATTTTTGGAAAGAGGAGAGGAGGCACATGCCTCCTTTCTTTTTGGAATGTCCAAGGTGTTTGGAAAAGGTGCAGGGTTTCATGCATGAATTTCAAAATATTTTGAAATATAACGCAGTGGAATATGTAAATTAAATAATTTAATATACAATATATGTAATCAGATTACTAAACCTATAA
>KE505703.1:85284-95666 GCA_000441515.1 Elaeis oleifera
AGAAATTCGGAACAGGTCGCTCGTAGTCTACCTGCAACAAAAGTAAGGGGCGGAGGTCCGGCTCCCGTGGGGCTCGGAAGAGGCGGTCGTCCGCCGTAGAAACTCGGATAGAGTCCGGTAGTCGTAGGGATCAGTCATTGAGGAAGTTCGGCCGTAGATGAAGCTTGAAGGGAGTTCAGTCTGGTGCCGATCACTATAGAGGATCGACCGGTAGTGGAGCTCAGTGAGCACTGTAGAAGGTCGGCCGGTAACGGAGTCCAGAGAGCACTTGGAGCAATCTGATAGACGACTGAAAAACCCATCTTGGGAAAGTCCGGATAGGTGCCATTTGGCGAGAACTTCGGCTGGGGGATTCCGCAATATTCCGCCCCAGATCCCGTTAGATCTGGAAGATCCTACAAGAAAAAAGTTGGTTTTCTTTCAACTAATGTGTGATTCCCTGTAGCACTTGCATGTAGAGAGATCTTTAATCTTTAATCCAAAAGCAGTAAACTCTTTAATCTTGATAATATTAGGCCTCCAAAAGAAACAAGCATATATATTTATAAAATTTTCAAAACATTTGATATTCAAGCTTTGTCAATCATGGTCACAAATTTGGTATTCAGAATTAATTAAGTGGTGGAAAATCTGTTACAAACAAAACATTTTGAAAATTGAATACCTTAAATACAATGTGTTTTGTAATCCCAAATCCATCATACAACTTGGAATTGGAGGGGATCACTTCTTGTATGATAATCCATACTCAAAGTCTTTGGGAGATAAGCCACCCCTTACAATTTTCCATGGAATCCTTGTCTTTAAAGAAGGTAACCAATCAGCATTACTAGCTGGTCATGGACATAATACTACAATAAAACAAGGCTTTAGTGATGGATTTTCCATCACTAAAGCCTAAAAATCTATCACAAATAGTTTTTGTGACAAAAAAATCTATCATTGAAAATTTAGTCACAAAAAAAAATTATGGCAGAATTTTTTGTCACAAAAATTTATGATGAAATTTCCATCAGAAATAATAAACAATATCGAAAACGAAATCTATCATTATTTGTGATGGATTTGTGATGAAAATTTATTATGAATTTATGATGGATCATTGATGGAAATTTATGATGGATCAGTAACAAAATTTATAATGGATTATCCATCACAACATTCTGTTACTGATCCATCATAAATCCATCATAATATTCAGAATAAGTCGGTCACAAATTTCTATCACAAATCCATCATAAAATTCCATCACTAATCCATCACAACATTCAAACAAATCCATCATAAAATTCTATCATAAATTTGTCATAAATTCTATCACAAATCTATCACTAATTTGCCATTAAATTTATTTTTTCCAAAATAATCTTAAAATATTCAATAAACTACTGAGATATTCTTCATTCATTCATAACATTATATTTTTCTTGAAAACCACATATATCAAATAAAATTAAATTATCTCATAGTGGCAAAATATTACATTAAATTTTCTTAAAATATCTCAAATAAAATAGTTTAGAATTTAAATAAGTTATCACACCTCTGAATGGTCATGATCAAGCTAAGAGGTATGTGATTGGTTGAGTTCCGACATCATAGCATGTATTGTTCCTTCATCTCTTCCTGCATTCTCTCCTTCATCTGAACCACTCCTATTGCAGCTTCTAGCATACCTCCTGATGTATCTCTTCTCGCCATTAATCGTATTGTTGTATAATCAAATGTTGAACCTGCTTCTCATAATGTGCTGTGTTGAAGAAGCAGGATATCTCTATGTTGCTGAATAGGAACTAGCAGCAAATCTCAATAACATCTTAAGATCTTTTAGGACCCAAATCTGTATAATTTTCCCTTATTTATGCCCCCAATTGCTTGGACCCATGCATCTGGATCAAATTCGGGTTGAGATGAGATATCTAAGCCATACTTAGCAGTGACAGTAGAAAAATATTCTTCTTAAAATCATTAGAAATATAATAACTCAATACTCATTGTAATATATTGATAAATAATAAATTTATCATTAAGTAGAATAAGTAAACTTATCGAAACTCTTTTAGACTTGTTGTCCATAAAGTCTCCTAAACTTTTTTTTATTTGTGAGCCTGCTCAAATACCTCAAGTTGCATTAGTGGCCTATCTTATAAGAACTTTATTGGACAATAAGACTTATTGGAAGATGAAGCCATTGAAGTATTGTCTAGAATCTCTCTCTCAGTCTGCAACAATCTATAGTTAATCAGCCTGCAATGATCTTCACCCTAAAATCACTAAAGAATTAAGCTAGATGTGCTTCTCATTTTCATCAAGCAACATCTTGATTTCCCAATTCTAACTCCAAGAATTTTTAATGGGGAGGATCTCACAAGCTTTCAAATGAGTTAGGGACTAAGTCCATAGGTGTCTTTTTATAACATGACTCACCCATTAGCGGTAGTATCTGAATCAGTCATAAAGACGGAAGATGGATGTTATCCAAGATTGTTATATAGAGTTTCAACTTTATCAAACCATCAAATATATCCCTATTACTTTATCGAAGATTTATCTTTCGTTAAAATCCAGATCAATCGAAAATATGTAAAACAAATCTCGATGCATGTTAGCATGGGCCACATCTAGATGGGTTAATTAGATAAAACTCCAACATTCTCTCACTTGGCCCAACCTAATACGAGTATCTTCATTTATTTTTTAAATATTCAAAAAAATTAATAAAATTTTATCTAGATCTGATAATTGAAAACTGAAGTGGCCACATTTAAAACTTTAATTTCTCTATAGGATATATATATTGTATACTTGATTGTAAAATAATCATCAATATGAATCATGATGGCAAATGTATTATCTATCAACACACAACCTTTCATACATCACAACACTAATGACACCTCATAATCAAGTTCTTTATGCAGAATTTTACTTTATAAATAGATAAAATTTTATACCTATTCTTTGGTCATCTTTATATCATATGGTAAATAGTTGATCAACGTAAAATAAGAATGAAATGAACTTTATCATAAAATTTATTGTGATGACTTTATATATAGTGTCCAATACACATCAATCATAAAATGAGCTAATAAGTCCCATATAATTCACATGATCTCTGAAAATCTCGGGAGTGAGTCCTTTCGTCAATGGACTGCAATCATCAACTTCATACCAATATGTTCCACAGATCTTATATTCTCCTTTATTCTTTCACGAAGAGCAAAATATTTAATACCAATATGCTTGTAAGTACTTGTACTCTTTGTATTGTTGAAGAATTTTCAATCTAGCAATAGAGTCAATAACTGTAAGTCTTATGATGAAATTTTGCAATCATATAGCTTGTAAGAAAGTCTTAACATGATATGTACTCTACTTTCATAGTGGATATAGTGACAAGATTTATTTTGCATTCATCCAAGATACAGTACCTCCTACAAGTAGAAAGATATATCCAGTGGTAGACTTCCTACTATCGATGCATCCAATAAAATTTGAATTTGAATAGCCAGTAACTTCAAGATGATCAAACCACCTTTATGTGAGCATATATTTTTTGTGCCCTATAAATATCGTATGACTTTCTTTGTAGCTTTTAATACTCCATTCTTGGATCATGTTGATAACACTCCAGCATCGATATAGCAAAAGTAATGTCTGGATGCATACAAATTTGGGCATAATTTAAACTCCCAACAATAGATGCATAAGTTATGGACCTCATTTTCTCTCTTTCGATCTCATTTTTTGGATATTGAAGTTTATTAAATTTATCATCTTTCATAATAGAAACACATCTGGAAGAATATTTTTCATCCAATTTTTTAATATTCTAGAGACGTAAGTCCTTTGAGATAGTCTAAGTAGCCCTAAAAATCTATCCCTATAAATCTCAATGTCGATAATATAAGTGGCTTCACCTATATCTTTCATCTCAAAATTTTAGAATAGAAAATATTTGATTTTCTTAAGTAGACTAAGATCACTATTAGCAAGCAGAATATCACTACATACAATATCAAAATTATGAACTTACTTCTACTGACCTTCAAGTATACATATTGATCAATATTATTTTTTTCAAACTAAAAGAAGTGATTATCCCATTAAATTTGAGATACCACTGTCTAGAAGCCTGTTTAAGTTCATAAATAGATTTCTTTAATCTACAAATCATGTTCTCCTATCTACTTACAACAAAATCCTCCGATTGTTCCATATAGACCTCTTCCTCTAGATCATCATTGAGGAAGGCCGTTCTCACATCCATTTGATGCAGCTCTAAATCAAAATGAGCTACTAAGGCCATGACAATCCTAAAAGAGTTCTTTGAAGAAATAGGAGAAAAGATCTTTTTAAAGTCAAGGATCTTCTTTTATGCAAACCCCTTACCACAAATCTAGCTTTATATTGTTCAACCTTATCATTGGGATTTCTTTTGGTCTTATAAATCCATTTGCAACCTATTGGTCGCTTCTCTTCAGGTAGGTCAACTAAGTTTCAGATATGATTTTTATCTATAGAGCTCAACTCTTCTTTCATAGCATCCAACTATTATAAGGAGTTCTTACTATTCATGGCTCGTAAGAGCATCTTAAAGTCATCATCTTTTCACCCATATCAGTCAAATATACGACATAATCTAGAGGTATAGTAGATTTTCTTATTATGGTAGATCTCGAGAGAGCTGTCCCTTGATCCACTCATGGCAGTGGTTGGACAGTTGCTTCTTCGACAATAGGAACCTCATAGGGTAGAACTTGATGAAGCAGTAGTTCTTCCTGAATGTTATTCTGAGGAATAACTATAGAAATTATCACTTCAGTCTCACTTCACAACTCATGAGGAGTCTTTTGAACTACCTTAGTGGGATCTTATTTAAGATATACGTAGCTACCTCTATAGTCTCACTTCACCAGAAATAGGCAGCGTAAATAACTTATCATAGTCCGAACCATTTCTTTAAACATTCTATTTTTCTTTCAGCTATACCATTTTGATTTGGTGTGTCAGGCATTGTATATTGAGGTATAATCTCTTATTTCTTTAAAAATCTTGCTAATAGTCCTGATCATTGTCCCATTTCAGTATATCTACCATAGTACTCACCACCTCTATCGAATCTGACTATTTTAATCATTTTTTTTATTATTTCTCTATCTCTATTTAAATTTTTTAAAGATCTTAAAAATATCAACCTTATCAAACAAAAGGTATAAATACATATATCATAAATAGTCATCAATGAATGTGACGAAATACTTTTTACCCATCAGATATAGGAAAAAAGGTCCACATATATCAGTGTGAATGATTTTCATTCCTTCACTCCTGAAACCCTTTTTGGATGTGTGTGTCTGTTTTGCTTTTATGCAGTCAACACAGGTCTCAAAATTAGTAAAGTTTAATGATCCTAAGATTTCATCCTTCACTAACCTTTTGACCTTCTCTTCAGAGATATACCCCAATCTCTGATGCCAAACATAAAGGAGTTTTCATTAATTCTACCTCTTTCATTACAAGAAGAATTAGCAAAGAAGATTGCTTAAAAGAATGATGTAAAGATAACTTATAAAGGCCATCACATAATAAACCAGAACCAACAACTTTAGAGTCTTTTATTAAATCAAATTTAGAGTTTTCAAAAGAAAAATGAAAACCAACTTTATCCAAAACTGGAACAAAACTAAATTTCTAAAAAAAGAAGAAATATAAAAAGTCCTATCCAAAATCTAAGACAAACCTAGAAGCCAAGACTATTCTATAGCATCCAACTATCTTAACATGTGAACATGCTTGATTCTGGTGACAATGGATCATTCAGTTTTAGTTGGAGATCTTTTTAATAAGAAGTCCTACAGGTTGTTGGTGATGTGCATAGATGCACTAGAGTTAATCCACCATGTAAAAGTAGGAACATTCACTAAATTGGATTCAAAACATACAAAAGAGTAAAGGGTATCCTTTTTTGCAGCTATTTTTGATACTTTATGTAGCTTTTCATCAGGTGTCCCTTCTTTCTATAAAAGAAGCATTTAACGACTTTATTAATAGCTTCACCTCATGCCACAGCTAATGCCTTCTTCCTTTTATCTTGAGTCTATCTTTTGTTATCTATTTTCCCACTTATCTGATGTGAAGCTAAGTTCACGTTCTTTGTCTTCTCCCCTCTTAATCTCTCCTCCTCTTGCACACATATGATCAGTAATTTGTTAACTGTCCAATCCTCATTGTGTGTATTATTGGAGACCTTAAAGAGATCATATTCTGATAGAAGAGAAGTGAGAATAAAATGGACCAGGAATGCATATGATATAGAAACCTTAATATCATTTAACTACACTGTAATGTCCTTTATCTCCATAATATGTTCATGTATACTAGATTTGCCTGTATATTTTGTAGAGACTAATCTCGTCATCAGGATGCTGGCCTTTGCTTTATCAGAGCTTATAAATTGCTACTCCATAGCATTTAAAAAATCTTGTGCCTTTTCACATGAAGAGATGATCCCTTAATGTGCTTAGCTACGTTGGGTTTCATTAGGAGCAAACTTAGGTGATTGGAATGCTCCTATTTTCATGAGAACTCTTCTATTCAAATGTACTTTCATCCATAAGTGGTGAAGGTTCATCTACTCGGAACACCAAATCAAGATCAATACATCCTAATGTGAGCATTATTCTCTCTTTCCATTCCAAAAATTTGATCCATTAAAAAAAAAAATTTCTATACTGCTATCAATCATTGTGGGAATTAATGCTGTAAAAAATTATATGCTCACATTATCATCAAATAATGAGATCAATAAACTTTATTCAAAGTAAATAATTTTTAATATTTAATTTTGATGGACAACCGGATGCATCATTATGTCTCTCTTTGGGTGAGTGCTATAACATGCTAATGGTTATACCCGTTTAGTAATATATTATATCACCAGTGAATCTAACTGGATATATACATTGGGTAGAAGAAATACTATATTTTTAGTATAAAAATATTACTCGATCCAACATATAATCCTACTATTTCATCCGTCTAAACCTCAAACATGAAGATACTCTTTTGGGAGCAAATCAATATTTCAGTAGCTGAGATGCAATTATGATACTATTAAAAATTTATTGGATCAATTAAATTTATCCAGAATTATATTTTATAAAAATTTTTGATTTTTAAAAGTTCATGATCACTTTGATGATCGCATCGAAACAATCAAATCAAAAATCTTCAATTTATTATAAATAATATCAATAAACTTTACATACTAAACACAGCATGAATATATTATCAAGAATATGATAATAGGCCTGGAATGCTTTATTTGCATATAAATAATTTAAATAATATAAAAAAATATATAAAATGCAACTTTTTGGATTTTTATGCCATACAACTAGATGACAAAGACTATATCATGATTATTGAAAAATTTTATGTAATAAATTTATTACATGAACTAAATAATAATCTAGAAATCTTTATATAATAAATTCTATATAGAAATTAAATATAATTTTAGAAGGGCTCTTATGTGATATATTCTTGTCAAGGGTGTTTATGCAAAAGTGCACTTCATTAGTAAACAGGTCCAACCGGGTTTCGGGTTGAAAACCCAAACCCGAACCCGCTGATCCAATCTTCTTCCTCCCATTTTCCCGATCAAACCCGAAACCCCATGGCCGGCCGGTCAATTCCTTAATTCACTTCCACCGGTGGGTCACCGGCCCTTCCCAACCACCGACGGCCATCACCCGGCCACTGGCATGCCGACAATAAGCCAGTTTTCATGAAAGTCGGTGGAGAGGGATCAAAATCCCAGAGCTCCTCCCTCCAAAGACCGGTCGGCGGCCGCCAGAAAAGCTTGGATCGGCAGACCGCCGCCCCCCAGAGGATCTCAGTTGATTTTCGTCGGGGATCAAGAGGTAGGACCCCGGATTAGCAAGATCCGGTGTGTCCTTCCTATCCTTCCCCTTTTTATTTTATTTTATTTTCTCTCGGGTGGTTGTTGGCGGCTGTGCATGGGTGGCGCTGGCTGGCCGGAGGTCCGGCCATCCTCATCGAAAGACCGGTGAGTACATGGAAGCCCGGCCACCCACCGTGTGAGGAGCAGGAAACACGATCGGCCCTATTCCTCCCCTTTTTTTATTGCTTCAACGGAGGAGATTTCCTCGACGCCGTGACTTCATGGGACTCGCCGTCGGCCTGTCCCCCGGCAGCCGGAGTTCAATCGAAGTCCGATCACCGTGATGGGAGGAGGAGGGCCTCGGGCTTCTCCTTCTTCCTTTAATTATTTATTTATTTATTCAAACAATATATTAGCCCTTTTAAAAATAAACAAATATGTTGTAGATCTTTAAAATAAAAATCATAAATTCTTAATGGAATCTGGGAACCAACCTAAAAAACGGATCTAGGCTTTAATATTATAATATAAAATTTTACGGGATAATAAAATTTATAGAAAGATGAAGCCATTGAAGCATTGTTCAAATCTCTCTTTCAATCTACAACAATTTGCAGCTAATCAGTCTGCAACAATCTACAATTTGAAATCAATAAAGGATTAAGCTGGATGTGCTTCTCATTTTCGTTGAGCAGCACCTTGATTTTTCAATTCCAACTTCAAAAATTTTTGATAGGAAGAATTTCACAAGTTCTCAGATGAATTGGAGACCAAATACGTAGGAGGTGTCCTTTTATAACGTGTCTCACCCATCAAAGATAGTATCTGAATCAATCGTAAAGACCGGAAGATGGACGTTATCCATAATAGTTATATAGAGTTCCAATTTTATCAAATCATCAAATATATTCTATTATTTATTAGAATTTATCTTTAGTCAAATTCAGATCAACCTAAATATATAAATAAATCCCGATGCATGTTAGCATGGGCCATTAAATAGGTTAATTGGATAAAACTCCAACATACTCAACTCCATAGTATAAAAGAAAAATTATGAAATTATGAAAAAATATATATAAATAAATAAATAATAAAATGATAAATATTCTAAATAAAAAATATAGTTTTAATGCACCATTCTTTTTTATGCATAGAAAATATGATTAAACTACCCATATATTTGATGATTCCACCGTCTTTCTCTATCATCCAATTCTTACGTGCAGCTTCTGATTTATCCTTCTACTTTAAAGAATTTTAGATATCAATTAATTTATTCCAAATATCCGATGCAATCCAAATAGGCTCATAACCTTTGGCCTCAAAAGTGTCCTCTCTGTCTCCGACTTTCTTTAAAGCATCCTTCCTTGTTTGGATAAGCATATAGAAAATTATCTCTCAGAAGTCTACTCCCATACATGCTTAACCTTAAAAGTTTAGTCCTTAAGCCATGCATGTTTCTTCTGGCAAAATTCAAAAAGATTTAACTTTCAAAAAATTACCATGAAAAAAACTAAATGATTACTTTATCCAAATCTAAATTGACTAAGTAATCCATTGTTTCATGAAATTCTGAGAGAACCTCTCCTGAAATATAAATATTTACCCAAATTTTAAACTTACATTACAATTAACATAATACTTTCAAATTAATTTTTCAAACACAACATAATTTACTAACCCAAAGATTATACATTCATATCCTAAAGATTACACATTCACATCACATGGGTCATCTTCCAAATCAAAATGAAAGACTTCTCCTAATATACAATTATTTAGAGATGTTACCAAATTCCATCAATATTTTTTACATTTCTTTTTCTCCTTCTTCTTCTTCGCCATCTTTTCTTTTGCTCTTGAATTGTAAAAGATTATCTAAATTTGTTGCATAAAAGGTCACGAATCTTTATTGGCACCATCATCCATTTCTTTTAAGATTGTGAGAAGTACTGCTTCATCATAACAACAATGGCATAAGTCATCGAAGGATTAATAAAACTGTGAGAAATAGAGTTAATTATGAAATATAGTTTAAGATACATAAATTTATATATTAATATAATATATACATATATATATAACCAATTTTAAAATACATTCCATTCATCATTTCTAATGGTTGTGTGTTTGCAAAACCGACAGGTACTTGGGTCCCCTGATTTATACCTCTTATTCTAGATAAGATCGATGGAATATTATCACCATCAACATGTTTCTTATATTGATCCGGAGAAATTGCTTCCTTTGTATTCAAATCCCTCTGCCACCCTATTATTTATATATTTTATAAAAATTGATTATATATATCCATTATAAAATTTAATAAAAATTTATTATATATGTTGGTGCAGAAATCCGCCGGCGTCGGAGAAGCTGGAGTCAAGGATGCCGCGGTCACCGCCGGGACCTGCAAAAGGAAGTCTAAATCGGAGTTGGGGTTGCTCCGGCAAGACCCTCCGACGCT
>KE505703.1:118483-137766 GCA_000441515.1 Elaeis oleifera
ATGAACTCTAATGTGTGTGACCTCATAGGTCCGAACCTAAGTCGGTAGCACAGGAATAAATTTTTTTACCAATCGAAGTGATCATCTAGCAATGATACCGACGATCGGATAGATCGAATATGTAGAACAACATCCTTAGAACCCATGCGAATATAGTTTTATATAATTCATCCCCTTGACCAAATGATCATAGGACACCTCAGAGTTCAACTGTCAACTCTGATCAGGTTGTCCACATTGTATTTCAAAATATCAAATCCATCTAGCAATGGATTACCCTGGTCAAGATTTTGCTAAATTAAAATACAGCGACTCATTCTTCTCCAACTCTTAGAGTGGTCAATCCTATCTCGATCACACTCTGAATTCGCAAGTACTTGACTGTGCCCAGAAGCCTTCTGTTCCTGAATTAGAAATTCAGTTAGTTCAGTACCAAAGCACAATGAGTTGCTTGCAAGTCACTGAGGCGATCTCAGGTCTAAGGAATACTCATACCCATATCCCATCAGAGACATTCTCGACAGCAGAATACTCTGGAGTTGGTCACGTTCAATGATGATGTACCCTTACATCTCATCTGTATGCCATACCAGTGTCTCCACACTCCTTGGTTAAGAGGACAACCAACCCATATGGCCTACAGCGACCTATGCTCGATGGAAGCTGTCATCCTTATTAACAGCCTATCATTTGGTCGTGAACAGTTTTAAAACTAATCGATAAATCCTCTCTTTATCGAATCTAAATAGTCCTAAGGACTTCATCATAACAACGGAGTTCATTAGAAGATGAAAGCTTATGATGAAAATACCAAATATATTTATTATTAACAAATCAATTATAATATTTAGTTGCTCAACCGTCAACAGCTTGACGATTGGCTTTTGGGACACATTTCCAACACCGACCACCCCCCACCATAGTGGGGCATTGCCAAGGAGTCACTATCAAGGGATGCCACTATTGGTTGTCACCCACTAGCTACTACAAATGTCTACTGGCCTTTTCCATATTTGAGAAAGAGAGAGGGAGCTTTCTCCTATTTTGAGATGGAGGAGTTCTCCTCTTTCTCTCTCCTCTCTCTTTCTTTTCTCTCTCTTCTTGACTCTTTCTCTCTTTACTCTCTCTCTTCCTTTCTCTCGTTAGATACCTTATGGACTATTGGTGGGTCCAGAGATGTCTTGCGGTTCGAGTCGACCCTAGGAGCGGTCCGATTGACATTATGTGATTAGGGGTCCCAAGCTAGTGTTGTGCAACCATTTGCACTATTCTTTTATCCTAGGCATTTATAATTATTCTGATAATAAGGCTGGCTCTATAGGTGAGCGGATTGCCTGAGCAAGACAATATTGAGCAAAACACCTTGTCGCCAAGTTCATAGATCGAGTAGTCGGTCAGTGATTATTGTACTTGAGTTTAAGACCAGTAGAAGTAATGATTCCTTTACGTAATCACCTATATATATGTGTATGTTTTCTATCACGTATGATGATTTTTGGTTTTACATTAGTTTGTTTGTTGTATAATTGCATATATGAATATATAACTTATGATTCTTAATTATGTGCATGTATCACATATTGCTTGCTTGGAATAAGATGTTGGTTGTTTAGAATTTGGACAAGAAATATGGTATGAAGACATAAAATTTTATTAATAAAGATAAAATTGAATGATTTGATAATTGAGTAAAAGGATCTAGACTAATTATGATATGGATTGCCAATCATAGGCCGAATTGTGATATTTTGAAATGCCAGTCATGAGTCAAATTATGACATCCTAGTTTGCTACAATAGATCGAAGTCCAAATATTATGATTTGCCACCATAGATTGAAGCATAGTTATTATAATTTGCCACCATGAACCGAAACATGAATATTATGGTATCCCACCATGGGCCAAAGTGTGGATATTATGATTTGCCACCATAAAACAAAGCATAGGTTATGGTTTATTAGTCATGGGCCAAAGTATGATCATGGTTAATTTGAAGCCAAAAATAACTATTAATGGATCCAGATCCTATTAATAAAACATAGATGATAGATCATATGGAATTACTGATAATATTTGTGATGGATTTGTGATGTTACACAATATTTGTTATATGTGTAGATCATGATTTGAGATATATTAGATACTTGATATGAGATTTATGATCTATATTTTCACTTTGATATTGTTTATTTATTATTTTAAATTATATTATTATTTTGGTATAGATGTGTGAGGATTCTTCTTTGGCACATTATCTTTTCCTTTAAATTTCAAAGTCACAGGATGCGTAGTCTCAACTTGGTTGGGCATAGAGTTCAAGCGACGGAGATTAGTTAGTTAAAAAATTTATTCATCTTAGACCTCGCATGATCTCTATGATGTTACTCTAAGATTCATGTAACTATGTCGTATGATCAACCTAGATGACAAGTTCAGAGAGTGACATATTCTTTCAAATTCTATAATTCAAATTCTCTCACTTATTGCTTATATGTCACTTAAGTCAAGCTAACTAGATGAAAATGGAATACTCTACTTATATTCTTTTTATCTTCTAGAGCTTTTTTCCCCTCAACTATTAATTGACCACTTAACCCATGTCTCTCTATTGTTGGCCCCTAGCAAAGGGGTGCAAATGAGTTAAGCTACTCACGCTCAACTTAGCCCAGTTATTATCGAGCTTTAGTCAAGCTCAAATAACTTGAATAATTTTTTGAGACAAGTTTGAATAGCAAGATACTTAACTCGAAAGCTCATGAGCCTATTCGAATTTATATATATTTTAATAATATTATTTTATTTATAATATATATTAACATATATTTTAGTATACTAAGGCTCAAATTCAAGCTCGGACTCGAGCTCGAGTATGCTTGGTTGATATTTGAGTTGAGTTGAGTTAATCTTGAATATTATTTTTTTATCGTGTCGAACTCGAGCTTGAGATGTTAACACTCGATCAATCTTACGTCAAGTTTCAAGTCCAAGTATTTTGAATCAAGTTGAGCCTGAGCTTTTAGGTACTCTGGTTCGGCTTGATTGCACCCTTATCCTAGCAGTCGACCCCGAGCTATAAGTGGGCAGATTAGAGAAAAGGAGTGAGCATGAAAAGGCTAGGTCTCAAGTATTTTCATTATTAAACCAAGAGCATTTTTATCTTTCTACAACCATACTTACCTTAACTATAATGTGGTCAATAAAAATAGTGGAAGGTCCAATTTGCACAAATAGAGAATTTTATACACAATTTTCTGTAAATATGAGAATGATGGGACTAATGCCTAAGAAACCTATGATTTCACTGTTGTGATAATTTCCTAAGAAAGTGGTACCCATGAGAGATAGTGGGCTACTATAGGGGAGAAATTATTGCATGCAACAGGTGCAAATGAACTAGGGCAAATCCCAGAGCATATGCACGATGGATAGCATGCAATTGGGAATTGGTGAAATACACGAGGTAGCGTAGCGTGTTGTCCATCGTGAGATTTGACGTAGTCCAATTGCATCCGGATGCAACATAGAGGCACTACAATGGGCTGTCATTCAGCCTATCCAATGGTAATGGGCTTAATCTTTTGTCAGAATAGGCTTGGATCGGCCCAAATCCCACAGGAAAATGGAGAATTGTCGACCAAAACTAGCATCGGACGAGATCGGTACTATATCATTCCTCACCGACACCTCCCTCTCTCTCTTCTTTATTTATATGATCTTTTGATCAATTCTATTAGGTTACGTTTGGTAGCTGGTAATCTATCCAAATTACTGACAATTTAAAGTGGGCACATTGGATTGTTGCATTTGGTATATTTTATGGATGGCAATCCAAATTGCCTCCCATAAGCCAATTCAGATTGTCTTGAGGAGTTATGGCTCTCCAAATTATAACATCTTTGATAATCTTGCAATAAATTTTTAAATGAAATTATCCTTATCAAAAAATTAACAAATCCAAATCTTCTTTTCTTTTCGTGAAGCCGCTCCTTTTCTCCCCTCAATCTCTTGCATCACAAACCCTAGTCACCCAAATCTCCACCTCTCACATCACTTTCGATCAAACCGCCGTCGTTCAGCTTATTACTGGTATTACTGGTGACCGTTCTTTGGTCTGTAAGTCATCTTTTCTTTTTTTTGTCACTATAGCATGTCTTTTTGGGGTGGGTTGTCTCCGTGAGCCGGTGGGTAGCGGAGCTAGATCAGGTGGTGCTAGGGTCTGAGCTCGGGGAGGCTCTGATGGTGAACATGGCATTTGTGCTCTTATGGTTGGCGGACGAGAGCATCACCTTGGTGAACCCCCGCGATGAGCTCCTCCATGGTATAGCGGGTAGAGCTCGGTGACAATGGAGTAGTGATTGGAGAAGTCAATGTCGGGAAGACGCGGAAAAGACCAGTCGTGGCCTCTGTTCCATTGGCGATTAGGCAGTGGATGTTGGGGCGGCGGTCTTGAACTGATAGCTAAAGCAGAATCCATCGAAGAAGATGAGAATGATGATGGGGCATGGGAGCTTGGTGAGGGGTGGTTGTTGAGATGAAGGTGGGATTTTGTATTGAAAATGGAAGAATGGCAGGTAGAGGCGAACGAGGAGGAGGTAAAGAAAGAAAGGCGAAGGCAAAGGCAGCAGTGATAGTGAGGCAAGTGATGAGAACCAAAAGGAGAAGAGGGGTAGTTGGAGATCGACGAGAAGAGAAGGTGGATGAGAGATTGAAGAGGCGAGCAGTGGTGGGGTTTGTGTGGTCTTCATCCATTCCTTCAGAGGGAGGAGGAGGAGGTGATGGGGATGATATGGAGAAGGGAATGGAACCCATCAAAGTTCTTTTCTTTTCTTTTTTTTTCTTCTGCTTCTCTTATGAATCTTCTAAGTCCAAGAGGAAGGAACAGAGAGGGGGACAGAATAGCGGAATCTGGTTTTCAATTTTTTTCAACTTAGTGGAGGGGTTCAAGACTTGATTGTATTAAGGAAGGATGACGTCTTTGATCAAGATTTGTGTTGTTAGATAAGAGATGGCGAGAGAGAAGGACATGGTAGGTGGTATTATTATTGAGTGTAAGTCATAGTATATAAATTTTAATAGATTTAACTTAAAAATATTTTAAAAATTTGATTTCACAATACTAATAATCTGATTGTCATACTAAATATATCAATCAGAATTTTTAATAATTTTATTATAATATTATCTGCATATATCAAATATAGTAATCGATATTATTGATAATTTAATAATAATAATTATTTAAAAATAATTTAATTATTTTTAAAATTGTACGGCGACAATGCACCAAATGCAGTCTTAGATTAGCCGGTCAGGTAATCCTTCCTCTTTTGATATTATCTGCGTATATCAAAACAGGGTAAGATTATTCGCTTCAAATATTTTTGGTTCCTAAATCTGAACCCGTCCCAAGTCTAAGCAGGTCCGGGCTCAAGGTGGTCGAGGGCGGGCAATAAAATAGCCAGACCGAAAGCGAAGCCCTGCAAATAATCGGGTGGAGAGTTATCTGAAGTAGAGAGAAGAAAGGGAATGGAAGTTTGCGAGGGAGATGATGCGAGAGGCGAGGAAGCCATGGACGTCGATGGCGGCTCGAGGTCGGGGAAACTCGTCGATCTCCTTCGAAGGTTTCTCGGAATCCAGCAGAGGAGAGCAGAAGCTTACGCAAAGCTACAAAGGTACTTTTGTTTTTGATCCCTTTCATGCTCTCTTCCACCTTCTTTTCATCTTCTTCTTTCTCTAGATGGTGAATTTGTTGTTTAATTGCTTTTAGAAAGTTGGGAGTTGGTTCTTGAAGGCTGTGATAGATTTCGTTTTGGCTGTTAATATCTTCTGATTGAATCCATCGAAAAGACGCCCCTTTTTATATCTTTACTTTATCTTTGTTTAGATATGGATTTGAATTCGATTAGCCTGATTAGCTGTCCTTGTTTCTGGAGGGGAATCTTTGTATTGGTTTTCTTAAAACATTAATAAATTTGATGACAAGGTTGTGGATATTGGATACTATATGTTGATTTAGACACATTTAGTGTATTCTCTTTAGTGTTTTTTCCTTTTGCTTTTTAATCACTTATGTGGTGCTCTCAACTGCTTTCTTGAAATCTATGGACATGCGTGCCGAAGGTATCGTGGGAAAATGATCCTTCTTCGGATTCTATGTCAAAATTTATCATATTTATGATCCGAAACAAGTAGGCAAAATTTGTATTATGATGAGATGTTGCCAATTCATATGTTAGAAGATTCATTGTATTTGCCAATTTTAAATTCTTTTAGTGCCAAGGGCACTCAAATCATTCTGTCATTTTCTAATACAACTCACGGGTCACAAATACATTGAATTCTTATATTTTTGAGGTTAAATGGCTATTTAATCATTTGCATATAATTAAAGAATGTTATTTATTCTATGTAAAAGAAGATGTCATATATTTGAAATGTCTCTTATTTAGTTGTTCAATATGGTCTTGTAAGATGCTGTAGTAAGGGCTTTTTTAGAAGCCTCATCCCATCAAGGTTGTACTCATTATCTTTTTCTTGTTTTGACTCCAGAAAAAATGAAGAATCATTAAAAATTAATATTGTATGGCCTATGCACCAAATAAATAAAGACATGATCGCAACATGATTGTAAACACCAAAACAATACTTAAGAAAAGGCATCTATAGCTAGTTTTGGTCAGTTTTCAGTTGGAACTGGCTAAAACTTCCAAAACTAGATGAAACATATTAGTTTCAGCCAAAACTAACTAAAACCTGGAAATGAGAATCAGTTTCGACTGGGTCTTGGCCAAAATGGATGGTTCCAACTGAAACTTGAAACCTTATTGTCATCTGTAAATTATTAGAGCATGGTAGTTTGCTTGTTTCCTTTTTGGCTCATCATTTCCAAAATTTTGGAGGTCCAAACATGTTTATTATTTGGATAAGTATTTGATCATGATTTTCTGGGCAGTAATCAAAAAATTCTGAGATACTTGTAGAGTCAAACAGTTTCCACAAGTGTTAATGGTTAAGTTGTTGACATCTTTTTCATGCAGCAGCAGTGCCCAGAGTCCATGATCACATGATATGATAATATTAGAATTTAGAAAAAAGGAGCTAAGGTGCATTATGTCTAAAATTGCTGCATACATAGAAAGCTCGATAACATGTGCTAGTGGAACTTAAACTAAACTGCCTCAATAGAACTATGCATGTGTATACACAAAAATGTGACAAGTACTGATAATGACTTCTAGATGGATGCACGATAGAAAGGTTAAACTTCATTGAGATTGTTGGGTAAGTTGACTTATTATGAATTCCTTTATGCATATCTACTTGATAGTCTTTATGTTACTCTTTGGTGACTTGTCAGCTTTCTTGCTTGTAGAACCCACACTCAGGCAAACAAATTTGTTCCTTTAACCAAATAGGCTGATGATCCTTTAAGTCCTCATCATTGTTGCTATTTTTGATTATAAATAATTGTCTTTCTATGACACCAATATAGTGTATCTAGTCATGAAAGAGCAAGATAGAGACTTGTTGGGTCAGTTTCGACAGTGCTATCTCATGTCATTACCTAGGCATCTATATGGTCTTGTCTAGGCTCTTGAACAGCTCAGGTCTAGGCTCTTGAGCAGCTCATTTGCCCTGGCATATGCTGTACGTAGAGGTACTAGGCAAGATAGTCATCTAGATGCTCACAATGGTGCGCAGTTCCTTGGACCATGGCCAATTAGGTAAAGTCAATCAGTTAACCTAACAATGTGCATAATAATGCTATTTTTTCATCCTTTCCACCGTTCTTATCCAGCCATCTTTACTTTATCCATTTGCCTTATCTTCAGCCCTTAAGGATGCAATTATTCTAGCTGTTTTACTTAAAAAACTTAGGTGTTTAACTTATCCTTCTTTAATCATTCCACTCAAGTTTTTGCCACCATATATGTCAACTGTAGGAATTTCTTTGCTGCACAATTTTGTTATTCCCATCTGATAAATTCAGGGGGCAAACATTTTCCTTGGATCTACATCTTGGACTGCCTTTAGGAACTTGTAATTTCTATGAAATATAACATCACCAACCAGCCTACAACTTCTGTGTTTTCTACTTGATGTAATATGATCTTTATATACTTGATCTAAAAGGCATATAATAACATGTGAACATGAGTTCCGGTGCATCAAATATTTAATATCTTTTGAAGCAGTTTACGGACATATTGCTTGTCATCCAAGATCTCTGAAATATTTGCTGCAACATCTGTAGAAGATTTATAGCCTCTTTCCTTCTTGTAAGCTCACATGCAACATGATGACAGATAAAAATTTCAATTCAAGGTTTTAAATTTAATCTTGGTTTGGTTTTGGTCCCCTAGATGTTTTAGTTTCAATAGTTTCAGCAGATTCACTCCAAGTTTTAGAGTTTTGGTCAAAAAGTTTGATAAAGAAAAAGACAAGCTATTGGACATCATTTTCTTGTGTTATGAGTTATTGCCATCATCATTTACATAGCATGATTAGTTTTGATTGAAAAGAATCATTTACCCATGCATAGTTTCTCTCTCTTTTTTTTTCCCCTTTCTTCCTTGTAAAGTTTCTATTGGATTTGCATTCAACCTAGATTTATGTTTCAGTACAAAGTAGTCCAACACTACCTATCTATTCGAGTAGAGACTCCAGACTATGTACAAGCCCTATCTCTAGGATCTTTAATCATGATTACAAGTAGCCTTTTCTTTATCAATAATTACATCCTAACAACAGAAAAAGCAAAAGCTAGAGATGAAATAACAAAAAATATGTATTTGCAGTTATCAAGCCTGCCCTCTCCCCGCCCTACTCTCTTTTGTTTTTTCCTGTGGCACTTCTAAGTTGTTGCACAATGTTTCAAGTTTGACAACATGCAAATGTGTTGATTATTGATTCCTGAATAGAAAGATGTATTATTAAATAAACGTATTAATGAATACTATCAATGATTTTTTTGAACTGAATTTCAGTCATTTTGAATGTCTTGGCCGAACTATTTTGGCTGAAACTTGATATTTGGTTTCAAATCATATTTAAATGGTCCAAATTACCCAAAAATGAAAGTAATTTAATAAAGGAATGATGATGTCACGTGTGCTAAATATCAATGAACATGTTTTAAACTAGAGTGCTGTCAAATTAACCCTGGCCAAGGCTATACTTTCTATCTAGGTTATACATGGGTTTCTTAAGATCCATGGTTGACTTGGTCAAGTTACAAGTCAACTCAATGAGATTTCATGCTGAAGCACATGACAACACATCTTCCTCTGAGGTGTCGCGTATGAATATATGAACGTAAATTGCCTATTCATGAATGCTGTCTTGAAGGAAGGTTTGTTTGAAGAGCCTATGGTTAAAGTTTGCTTTTTGCCATTTATTATAGTGTCATGTAGACACTTTGCATCTATGCCAAGTTTCCCTATGTTTCATAGATATTAATGAATACTTCAGCCTCTGTCAAACTGAACAAAGTATGCAATACATATATCTAAATATGTGATTGCATCAAAACTTGTTGACAACTTGTCTAAATTGACTACTTGTATCTTTTCATGAAACAAACTAATGTTTATGTCATATTACAAGAAAGAAACAAGAAAAACTTGTGAAACTTCGCTATTAAGTGTATAATTTTTTTATAGTATTAATACTACCAGTATACCACTTAGTTGAAAATTGAAGTCATATGTATGTAATGATGAGAATTCTAGTTGATGCAATAACAGTCCATTCTTCAAATGCATGGAGTTCTGTACCATGTTGTGTTGTGGCCAGATGTCCAAAGTGTTTATGTGTTAATCTCTCAAAAGTTTATCTAGGTAGTGTTGGTATTCCTGATGTCTCTTATTTGCCCTTTCTCTCTCTCTCATTTCAAGTCAATTCAATGTTATTTTTCACTATAATCAACAAGTTTCCTCTCAATGCATTAATATGCTTAGTCTGCATTGCTATCAGAACTACTTTTTTCTGTCCAACCATTATTGAAATCCTTTGACTGCAAATTAAGATTCCTAAGGCAGACTTTGTCTTTGTGCTTGACAGAACCATCTCGACTCATTCTCCATATCCTTCTATATATGTGATATTTTCTTTATATGTGAAATATGAAATCTTCATTTACCTCAAGAAAAAAAGTTTCATATAATGCATAAATTTGAACTCCAGCCTATTTCCACTGTCCTTTTTTAGCACACATCTGCTCCTATGTCCTATTTTTTAATTTTTCTTTTTTCCCCTTTTCCCATTGTTAAGGAACTCGAGCAAAATTCTCTTTTGTTTTGCAATGGAAAAGATGTGGAAACACCTAGAACATGACACTGCATGTTGATGGTAAAATAAAATTCATGAATCAACCTTTAATAGATAATGTATGGATGGTAAACTAAACTTTATTTCCCCTAGTTTGTGAAGAAAATCCGGTAGCATGCAAGATAAAAATTTAAAAACGCAAAGGAAAATAAAGAGATTAAAACTATTTAATCAGACAAGCATGCAAGAGATCGTATCTCTAAAACGTCAGGATCCCTCGTAGTTAAGATTAAGATTAAACAAAGAGAGAAAGATCTGATCTTCACCTTATGCGGGTAGATCTTCACCGCAATTCAACGATCGTGGATGTCTTTAAGGTTCCTTTGAAGCCGCACACGTATCCGGCCTCTACAGATATCTACGTGAGGACGATCTGATCAGGAGATCCTGATCTCACGGGGGTATTAGCTCTCTTGCAGAGATCGCTCCTTGGTTGTTGAATTTTTTTGCTTCTTTTTTTCTCCTCAAGGGAACACTAGAGATCTAGAGGAGGAAGATGGGAGAGAAGATGTGAGTATGGAGGCCTCGACATCCAACACCTTGGACGTGTATTTTTGAGAAAGAGGGAGGAGCGTCCAATTTGATTTCAGCACCCCACTTTTCTTCTCATGCACTCAAACCCACGCCGTTCTCTCTTATTTTCAGATCTTAGGAGGTGCCACCCAATATCTCCACACCATTTAAATCTCAACGCCTAGGGTTTTGATAAGAGTCCTTCATTGGGACTCTTTGGTATGGAGTATTGGAGTTGCGCCCCAACTCCCTGTGGCGCTACATATCTCCACGCAAAACCAAACATCGTTAATTAGATGGTTGGTGTGATCTCTTTTGGGGTGTGATCTCATCTTGGACCAAGTCAAACACTTGGTCCAAGGCTGGGTCAAATCAAATTTGGTTGGGTTCCTTTTAAGTCAAATACTTATTGAGTCCAAATTCTTTTGGACCAATGAAATCCAATCTGACTCAAATTTAGATCAAGTTCAATCAAATTAAATCCTAGTTTAATTTGACTAGGATTCAACCCTAATTATTTGATCAAATAAAATAATATAGCAACAATTACAAATAAGTCCTATAACTCACTAACTATTAGCAAGCCCTCTTTTGTAATTTTTACAAATCAGTCCAATCATCAATCATATTGATAATCGGATCCTACAGCAATTTGAAATCGCAATTCAACTATCCAATTAGATAGAACCTCTTATGTGTGTGACCTCATAGGTTCTATTCTGTCTGGTAGTGAGATATATTGTAATCTCTATCACAAATATCATTAAAACTCCTTTCAATGAATTGAAATAATTCTAATTCACCCAATGAGAATTATTGATCATCAAAATAATTTTCGGTCTCATAATCCACCAGTGATGCCTAGCAGCATATAGTGGCAATCCAGCAGAACGGAAGGAATTAAACCTCTGGGTGTAGTTACTGTGTGATACAGTTCTTCTATCGTGAGTCCCAATAAATGGAGGTTATGGAAAACTTATCAAACTCCATCATCTATCATATATAAGATTTATTTAACTCGAGTTTATACAGTGAAATTTTTGAAAATCTTTTTTCATTATTCATATTGTCATGGTCATGATCTTCAGAATTCAATTTCATAAATCATATAAGACTATTTCTTATCTATCAAGATCGATAGATCCTATCTAGGTACACATCCTACTTCTACAACGAACCTACTGCAGCTAACATGCACCGCAAAGACTCATATGGCTGGGGATCAAGTGTATCTACAGTCAAACTATAGCAACCTCATTATGAATAGCCGAGGCACTGCAGATTAAAGAACCAGTCATACCACTACAGATCGAAAAGTTACTGATGAGTAAGTAGACATCCAAGTGACCTTATATTGGTCATGCTCGGTACTCTTGTTTTCTAACAACCATCTGCATTCTCGCTCTAGTGTCCCTACACTGTAGACTCGAGACTCATTTACCCAAAGAAAAGCGATCTATGTACTAATCTCATCAGATCAATCACCATTTCTGTGATGATCCATCGATCAAGAGCAATTTAGAAATTAATCATCAATGATACGTACTTCAAATTTTCAACTTTTGAGAATATGTATCATCTTATTAATTCTCTGAACGATTATGGATACATACCTAACATGAATAAAATAAACTGTCCAATTTTATTAATAAATAATAAGGTCAGTACAAAACTATGTCTCAGAAAGAATAAATGTGTCAGCCAGATTGGTTTCTAGGGCATATATCTAATAGTTTATTCGTTTCATTAGTGATTGGGGTGATTTCTTTATAATTGGTGGATGTTCTCCTGCAAATAGATTTATGAGTTCAAGAAATCATCTGGAATTATTCTATGTACCTTATCCATAGTTAAAATGGCAACATACCATCAGTGAACAAGCTTGGATATTCTGGCAGGGGGTTTTCTGAATATATGACCAATGGAGGAGAGTTGGCTTACCAAAACCTTTGTGGGGAGATTACAGTGGAGTTCAATGATTGTTCAAAACAGGTAAGTTACGTTATTTGGTTGTAACTGATTCTTGTGTTCATATATAGAATATGGTAAATAAGCTGAAGTCCTTTTGTTTGATAGGTTCTAGAAATGGAATCACTGCTTTTGATGCCAGATCTCTATCGTGACGACCTTGCTGGCCTTCTAAGGGCTGTTCAGGAACAAGAAAACAAAACTGCATTTGGTAACTAGATCTTGTTGCACATTTCTCTCCATTCTCATGGGCACATTTATCTATGTTCTTAATCTGTTTACTAGATTTTTAGCTAAGAAAATGAAGTGAAATGATAAAACATGATCAGTGGAATGAACTGTTTGTTCCATATTTGACTTGGAAATGACTGCTTAACCCATGCAGGTGGTGCATAATTTAGTGGAGCTTACATGTTGTAGCTTCAATTGCAGCATTTTTCATGTCTTCCAACCTTAACTTTAAACAACAAGCCTAAATCCCTGTATGTGGTATCAACTTCAAAGATCAAGATATGATCCATTAGAGTTTGACCTGAATTTTTGAAGACTGGCACCCAAGATCAAAATGCTTAGGTGGCCCTATGTGGTGGTCCCTTAAATGCCCAGGTGAAATGCCTTGGCGGCCAGATGGCTGCATAGAGTTCAAAAATCCCCAAGAATTAATAAAACTAGTATTGTAATATTCTACAATCAAATTATTAGATATACATGTATATGTTTGTAGAAATGCTAAAAACATCATACTCATAAATAATGGTTGTTAACTATGTTGACCTGAATCCTGCAGGATCTATGGATTCTAGGGATAAATATCCATTATAGGTCATGTGGACTGTTTGGACGGCTGAACCTCAGGATCAGAAGGTGATGTGAAGCTGCTGATCCAGCAGGAAATAACGTTCTTGAGACTTGAGGGGACATTATTGATAATCCTGTGATTGTTGGGCTTTCTCGCCCTCTCTCTCTCACGTTTTTAGGGTACTTGATGCCTAAGCCTTCGATCATTGCCTCTCATCACCACCTTCAACCTTCAATTGCCATCTTCAGCCACTTCATCTGACATCCAGCCACCACTTCCAACCTCTGATCTTGGTGTCCAGACAAGTAAGCCTCCCTCTCTCTCTCTCTTCGCCATCCACTCTCACCTCCCTCTCTTGATCTCACACCTTGGCTGCTGTTCAAACCCTTCTCCTCCGCCTTCCTCAACCCCTCGCCCACCTTAATTGGCAGTTGGCGAAGCCCCATCTATCTCTCCCTTTCTTATCTCTCAGTTTGTAAGTTTGTTTTGCTTGCATTGCCAAGAAGAGAAATAAGTAAGCAAGCATGATGAGTTTAGAAGTTCAATACCTATGATTAACGAAGAAAATTTGTCTATTATTCTTTTCATGATACTTATTGTTCTAGACTCCAGAGAAGGCTGTGGACAGTCATTATGCCCACGATGGTGAATTCATTGTCCCATGATCGCGTAAATAAAGGAAACAGTCTGAAGAGTTCTACTAGAATTGTTACAACACAGATCGTCAGCATATGCTCGAGGCTGAGATCTGTAACAAAAGACCGAGTACATGATCCAAAGAGGCAGGTCGGTATATACCCGAGGTCGAAGGACTTTCATATTCCCAAAACACTTGCAGCCCGAAGAGATATTTTCACTTCGGGCGAATGGAGTATTCATTTCAACCTTGGTCATCAGTACATGGCTGAAATCGTGATTTCATGATGTCGCCTCGAAGAATAGAAGGTTCTCAAGCGTTATTCGAGGCGTCGCCTCAGGTTTGGCCATCATTTAATGTGTTGTTTCAGGGATCACTTTGCAATGTTGACTCTGCAATGTTGGGGCATAGCAATCATGGCAGCGCACCGCTCGAATCAGAAATGGTGATTTAGGAGATCGTGCCTTGGTCTCCAGTAGTCATGTGACAAATGTTGATTGCTTTAGTTATGACTGTGAGGATCGGGGTATATGGCAGAATCAGAGATAGGTGCACTGAAGAGTTGTACGATCTGATTCCATAGATGTATGCCACACGTTAAGATTTGGAGAAGGCGTTGTAACTAATGCATCGATCTCGGCCGTTAATGGGTAGTATAAATAGGGCACTGTCGTCTTTGTTCGTCTCCTTCATTTGTCCCTTTGCTTACTCTCTCCAAGCCTTAAGCAGCTGCGTTCCCACTCAAGCATTGTCGCTAGAGTTTGCCATAGCTGCTGCCATCACCTTTTGTGGCCGCCATCTTCTCCAGCACTAGTACGGTCTCGGCTCTGGTTCCAGTGGTTCTGCTATCTTTCCTTTATCTCTTCTTCTTTTAGACTTTTCTATTTTGTTTAAGATATCAAGTCGTGGTAGAGAGGCTAGGGATAGAAATCGGTTAGGCGATCGAAGCTACCAATCGTCTAGGCCTCTGGCCGCTTCCAAGGAAGACCTCGGAGCTTTATCGAAGTGGGTTTCTCGTTGAAACCCACACCTCAAGACTTCTGACGCTCAGAGAGCCCAGAGTTTGAGTTGGTGAGGTTTCCCGATCTGGAGAACGAGAGATCTATCATGACTGAGTTCGAGCTGGAGAAGCTTTGGATCCAGTATTTATTCCAAGTTAGTACCATTTGGAAGTCCCTGATCGGGATGATCGGGTGACCCAAGCTTCTGATGGGCACCTTGCTATTTACGAGTGTCTTATCCTTTCATCAGCAACATTCTCAATTGCTATCAGATTGTTCCTACCCATCTTGCTCCTAATTCCATTCGCATCATCCATTTCTTTATTATCATGTGTGACATTCTTGAGATTCTTCCGAGCTGCTCTCTTCCGTGTATTCTTCTTGTTGAAGAGGCAGTCCTGAGAAAGGGGTTGGTGGTATTTTGCTCCTTGGAGTCGCCTCCAATTCATCAAGGAGCTGCCCTCTTTAGTGCAGATTGGAAGAAGAGGTTCTTCATTTTAGCCAACCATCCCTGGGGCTTCGACCATGTGTGGCATGAGCCCCAATCATATCTAAATAAAAATGGCCGCATCAACCCCGAGGATGAGGAAGATTATCACACTGCTCAATGTCGAAGTGTCGGAGCAGCTAGAGCTAATAATCGAGCAGATGTTGTATGACGTAGGTCTGAGCCTGACGAATCCTCGGGGTACAAGTTGGCTTTTTGCTTTTGCTCTCCTTTTTTAATGCTTTTTGTTTCAAGGTAGTTATGATTACTGAGTCCATCCATAATGCATTCTGGAAGAGGTCGAGCTCTTTCCAAGGAGAATCTTCTCAAGGGGCCTCAACCTCGAAGAGATCGAGGATGGAAGATCCAAGGACCTTCCTAGAGCCGAGGGCCACTCCACGATTTGCCACTCCTGGGGCTTCAAGCTCGGAGCCTCTGGAGATTGACGATGAGCCAGATGTTGTTGTGGCAGTCCCGCTCCAAGTAGCACAACCACCAAAGGGCCCAAGCCCGACACAGAGTCTAGCCCCCTTGTCTTGGCGCCAGCCAACACCTGAGCCGGTTCTGGCCACACTAGTCACATAGGAAGCATCCTTGGAGCCCGTCGTAGCCAACATCTCCAAACCCTCGTCTCGAGTCGACAAGGAGACTTTCACTTTCGGGATGAGAGTTTGGGTTAATGATTTCGGGCTCAACCATCAGCTCGCTAGGGAGTTGATGAAGATGATCGTATTATCGGCCTATTGGTCAAAGAGAAAGTCTCGTTCATTGGACGAGATTCTGAATATTAGCTACATAACTCTCCTTGGGGTAAATTTTAACATCTGTTGATGCTTCTTTCAGTTTTAGACTAACCTTCTGAATTATTTGTTTTTCTTTTGTAGCCGGTGAATGAGATAACCATCCTGCGTGAGGGGCTAGTCAGTTTCGGCTGAAGTAGCCACTCAAATAAGAAGGCCCTAGCAGTTGAGGCTCGGGTCAAGGCCACAGATGAGGCAACCAAGGTGGCCAAGGAGCGAGCAAGGGCTGCCGAAGAAAATTGAACACAATTGAAGAGGCATCTGCATGGAATGAGTTCGAGCTTACTGTTGCCCGGGAGATTATTGAGACAGTTGAAGCTCAGGTGGCCATGGAGAAAGCGGCGGCTGATGTGTGTCGTCAGCTAGTTGTTGAGCTCCAATTGGAGCTTGAACTTAGTGCAATGGCCATTCAGAACACAAAAAAAGAGAAGGCCTTTGCCGAGAAGAAGGCGGCTGATGTAGAAATAGCTGTTCGGGATGTCGGAACCCAAACAGTCGAAGAATACAAGGCTTCGAAATTTTTTGAAGTTGTAGTCGCTGAAGGATTGGCTGCTGCTTGTGGCCTCGGGTTCGAGGATTGTAAAGCCGTGGTAGCATAGCTCTTTTCTAAAGTTGTCATTAGTCGACTTTTTGCAGAAGGTGGTGGTGGAGACTCCGATGGGCATCAAGCTATTGTTGAAGCTGATGCCATTGCTGCAGAGGCCAATCCTGAAGACACCACCAAAGCTGCTCTTGAAATGAGCTTGACACTTGGGTCCTTATTATTTCTTTATATAGTCTTTTTGTCATCTTTTGTACTCAACTCACTTCTGAGCTTTTATAAAACTTTCATCAATGAAAGGCTTGCTTTGTTAAGTCTTCTTTCATTAATATTTCTAAGTCATGAGCTCGTGGCTTTGCTGAAGTCGATCCTTAATGCATGACATGATTAAGGTAGCCTAACACTAGTACTCCTTCATTAAACTTGCTTTGAAGAAATTTTGCCAAGTCCGGAAGCCGTCAATAGTCCGACATAGATAGTTGATAGTATTATAGCTCATTATTGAGTTGAGATCATATTAACAGCAAGATCATCACCAAACCAAAGTCGACAACTTAAAATCCAGCAAGGCCATCATAAGGTGGTTTTGAGCGATGCCATAGCGAGCATGGTTGGACTTGTCGAGTGTCGAATCAGCACTCATAGATAGAGTCGGGACATACTCGAAAGGTTAACATTCTTCTAAGTCGAATAAGTTTGAGCTAAAGCTTGTATATTTGTAAGGTCGGTCTTTATCTGACCAAGTTGAACATATCTGAGTAGGAGTTGCTTACTCTTTTTAGGTCATTTCTTCTTGGACTGTCACACCCCTGATCCAAGATCGCGAGCCGAAGGTCATGGCAACTGCTGCATACTCATAGGGAACTCTCCTCACAAGCATGCAAGGCATCTTATCATGCTATCTCAAGCAACAGCGGAATAATTAGTCAATAATTTAAATAAAAATATAATAATCTAAATTTTTTCTTTAATATCTCAAAATTACAACAATGTTCAATAGATCTTACATCAAATTCAATATGACTTTCAATCTAAACTAAGAGTGGAGATTCTGCTTCTAACCATTCTTCCGTTCATATCTTGTCATCTTAATTCCTCAACATCTGTAAAATAGTAAAATAGAAGGTAATGAGCTAGACAGCCCAGTAAGCAATGATCACTCTCAATAAATTTATCAGATAAATAGTAAATAATTATTTATAAAAATAATGCATATAAAGTTCATCAATTCGAAATCAACTTCAATTATGCAATATAATTCATGCTAAATTCATTTCTTTTTCAAAATTTAAGTTTCTTTCGAGATTTCAATTTCTTTCATTCTTACGTTCTTTTAATCAATCATGAGCTATGACTACATTTTTTTTGTGGCAGGGTCATAATACCGCGTATCTTCTTGCGGTGAGCTGCGAATCATCTGACAGCAAAGTTCTTCGGAACCGCTGGTTTCGCTGGTGGTTTGTCGCTGGTCTCACTGGCGACATGTCGTTGATCTCGCTGGCGACATAAACCCTTAGGACAAATCAATTGCCAACGTATATACTCCCATTGGCGGGGTCCTTTACATAGTCAAGTTGTCAATTCATATTATTCTTATATCAAAATTTTTCATTAGTCATATCTCTTTCTAATTCGATAAGAAAACATATAATCATGTGGTATCGAAATCAATCAATATAATGCATAACGAAAGCAATATGTTCAATCATGTTTCATCATAACATATCAAATAAGATATTTTCATAACAAAATATCATTCATCAAATTCATGCATCATTCCACAAATCATGCCAGAAAATATATTATAATTTGTCGATAAATTTAGAAAAATAAATATTACTTATCTCGTATGTATTTTAATAAATCCACATAATTCTATAAATTTTCTTCCAAAATTCTCTTTTCGTAGATCATATTGCGATATCCCATGATCAAATATCCATAATCCTATGCAGGATAAATTTCAATAATTAGAAAGTACGTGAATAATTAAGAAAGATAAAATTGATGGACATCCGTATCCCATCGTCCAGATTGGTCCGATCATCTGATTTCATTTGATTAAAATCCAATTAGAACATAAATGATCCAAAGTTTGACTATCAGATCAAATTGGATTTTCAAAGTGATCGGATCGAGATTTTTTTATTGGATTCATCAACCAAGTAGAGAGAATCAAAGGAGAGAGAATTCATGAGGTACAATCC
>KE505703.1:145400-157691 GCA_000441515.1 Elaeis oleifera
GGACCAAGCCGCATTATCCCGACTGGAGCTTGTACTTTTCATTAGGTCAGTATTCAGTCGACCAAATCGAATCGTCCTGGATTAGAGCTTGTGCCGTTTGTTAGATCGGTGTTCAGCCGACTAAGTCGAATCATCCTGAGTTAGAGCTTGTACCTTCGTTCAGTCGGTGTCAGTCGACCAAGTTGAATTATCTCGAGTTGGAGCTCGTACTTTCGTTAGGTTGGTATTCAGTTGACCAAGTCGAATCATCTCGAGCTGGAGCTCGTACTTTTGGTTGACTTTCGCAATCCAAATTGGATTCTGATCATTTTATTGTAGTCAATTGTGATCTAATGCCAACCATCTTTTCCTAAATTGCTTTCATTTGGGATCTGCTCAAGACTCGGTGAATAAAGACTATTCAATGAGTACAAGATCAAAAAACTTACTGATAATAAACTCTCAAATTTTCGGCATTCCAAGTCCGAGGAATAGGAGTTCTACCAAGGTCTTAAACTTTTGGAATTCTGTAGGGTCCTCAATTTGGGGATAGCTTGCCTTGCTCGGTTGGTCTCAATACTTCTGCTCGTCTCAGTACAAGATTGTCGGTTTGGAATATCTTCGTCTTTACCCGAGCATTGTAGTAATAGGCTACTTGTTGTTGGTATGAGGCCATCCTAATTCAAGCTCGTTTTCTTATTTCTTCTAACAAGTCAAGGTCGACATGAAGATGATCTAAATTGCTTTGTTCATCAAAATGTTCAACTCTGGTTATCATAAGCTGATCTCAATAGGGATCACCGCTTCGATCCCGAATGCCAAATTGAATGGGATTTCTCTGACCGTGATCGAAGGTGTTTCTTAAGTTCTTCAAATGCTATTTGGTATTCTTCCAATCAAGTGAAATCTTTAAGTTGTCGCACGACCTTGAAAAATGGAAGACATCTTGCCGCCAATCTAGAACAAATCGGCTGAGGGTCACCACCCGACCGCCAAATGCTATACCTCCTTGTGGTCGAATGTCGCATCTTCAGGATTGCTTTTATCTTCTCTAGATTTATCTCTATCCCTCGTCTTGTCATCATAAATCTTAGGAATTCTTTCGAGGTTATATCGAAGGCACACTTGCTTGGATTAAGTTTTAGTTGGTGTTACCTTAACGCACCGAATGCTTCCTCCAGATCGATGATGTGGTCAGCTTCTAAGCTCTTTAGTAGCATGTCATCAACGTACACCTTCATATTATGGCCGATTTGATCTTAAAACACTTTATTGACAAGACGTTGATACGTTGCACCAGCATTTTTAACCAAAATCATGACTTTATAACAATACAGATCTTTTCAGTAAGAAGGTTGTTTCTCCTCGGGTGTTATCCGAATTTTATTGTAATCCGAGAAGGCATCCATAAAGCTCAGCAACTTATGTCCTGAGGTAGCATCGACAAGCTGATCGATCCTTGACAATAGGAAGTAATTTTTAGGGCAAGCTTTATTGAGGTTAGTATAATCTATGCAGACTCTCCATTTGCAGTTGGCCTTTTTCACCATCACAATGTTGGCCAGTCAATCGAGATAATGGGCTTCTCAGATAAAATCTGCCGTCAAAAATTTGCCAACCTTTATCAAAAACTTCATTCTTTGTCAGACAGGTTGGTGCCTTGGATCAATGTTTAACATGTGTACCATAGTATTTCATATCGGCCCAAACTGGTCGGTACACCTCGTACCGTACTGTATCGATGGGGAATTGGTTCGATTTAGATCAATTTTCGAAAATGGCCTGAATCGGATCGAACCGGTCGGTTCGGTACGGTATCAGCCCGAATCGCTTGATATCGGCGGTTTGATTTGGTATGGTGCGGTACGGTATCGGTTTGGTCCGGTTCGGCTTGATTTTTTTCATTATTGGATGGGATTTTTTTGAATTTTTTATTGTCGGTAAAGTTCGGTCCAGTATGGTATGGTACCGATTAGAAATTGGTACGAACCTCGATACCGGTTTCTGAAATCTTGATGTGCACAATAACATTACTAGATATACCTAGCATATCTGAAGCCAACCAGATGAAGACATCGTCATTCTTTCGAAGAAGTTTCACCAACCAGTTGCAAAGGTCGGTGGTCAGAAGAGACCCGACTTGGATGGTTTTGCTTGGCTTATGTTCATTCAATAGAATAGAGATTAGCCGCTCCGTCGATTCATCTCATTTCTCTTCATCTCGGAGGTCCAGTTCTTCAATAGGCAAAAGATTCTAAAGGTTTCTTCCTTTAATTATAGCCATAAAACATTGTCAATGGAGCTGCTGATCTCCTCGAACTTTATCGATCCCACGCCTTATTGGGAATCACATGAGGAGATAATAAGTTGACACTATGGCACGGAGCGCATTAAGTTCGGATCAGTCGAGATAGCATTATATGCAGATGGGACTCAGACAATAAGGAAAGTTTGGTGGATGGTAGCTTGCCAAGATTCTTGGCTGGTAGTAACTGGAAGTGTGATTTTTCTTCCATTTTGATCGGGTCACCAAGAATCTGACTAGACGTGTGTTTACTTTCTTTCATCGGTCTACAGATAACTTCATTCGAAGAAAAGCATCGTAAAACACCACATTTGCCAAGCTCTCATTATCTACTAATTTTTTTTTTACATCATAATTAGCTATCATCATGAGATGATGACAGCATCATCATGAGGAATCTGAACTCGTAAGTCTTCATCCGAAAGGTAATGACATCTTCGGTACACTTCTTCGGCAAGTGATCTTTGTTTGACTTATTACCCCCTATCGCCAACTCGCTGTGCGATCATATTGATAACTTCGGCCATTGGTCGATTATTATTCTCCTCTTCGGTCGGGCGTAGAGCTGATTCTTCAATTGGACGATTCCCCCGACCTCGAACATACTTCCTGAGGTAGCCTTGTTGGATCAAAAGCTTCAATTTCGTCATTGAGCTGGAGGCAATCTTCGGTGTCATAGCCATGATCTCGATAGATCTACAGTATCTTTGCTTTGTTCGTCTGTCTGCTGGAGTCTTCATTGGTTGGGGCCTTTGGAGATATCCTTGGCCCTCAATCTCCATAAGGATTTGAGCCCGAGGAACAATAAGGGGGTGTAGTTCTGAAACCAATGGAGAGGATTCGATCTCGGGCTATGAGGCCGACATGGGCCTCCCTTTCAATGCGTGTGTTGCTTGGCTCCTCTCGAGCATGCTTTTAATTCGTGGTGGCTCTCCCACCCTCAAATCAACATCGATCAACTTGTCCCTCAGTGCGAGCATATTTCTGAGCTCATGTAAAGAGCTCGATGTAGTCCCTTGGAAACTTCTTATCCAGAGAAAAAGCAAACATGAAACTTTGAAGTCCCCACTTTATAGCTGACATAGCGACCCCTTGGTCAAGGTCGTGGATCTCCAACGTGGTGGCATCAAACCGAGCCACGTACTCTCTCAAAGATACCCATTCTCTTTGCTGGATGGAGAAAAGGTTGTTCGAATTTTGTAGCTATCTTATGCTGCTGCCTAAGTGTGCCACCAACTATCTTCCCAATTGCTTGAACGAGTGAATAGAACCTAGTTGAAGATCGGAATACCATATCCGAGCAGACTTTTTGAGGGTGGCAGGGAAGGCAAAATAAAGAAGGACATTAGAAGTCCTTGAATCATCATGAGAGCCTTTTATCTCTCAAGATGGTCGAGTGGACCCGAGGAGCCGTCATATGCCTCCAATTGTGGCATCTTGAATCAAGCTGGAATCGATTCATCCATGATACAATGAGAAAATTTTGGGGGGGGGGTGCATATCAAAGCTGATGTATCCACTTACCCCATATTGCTATCCTAGAGGGTTGCCAGTTGACAATCAATTCCTTAAGCTTGCGATCAAGATTAGTTGCTCTCTGAGATTTTTTCGACGGACATACCCGGAGTTGAACCCCCTTGGAAGACTCCGAGGAGTGCCAATGCTTCTCCTCTCGCCTTGGGCTCCATTAGCGAGAAGGCACCTTACTAGTCGGGGGCTCTAAATGATGTACTGACCCATCTCTTCAGATCATATACTCAGTCTTCCTTGGTTGTTACCGGTCTCTGCCTCGGACATATGCCGATGACTCATATTTTAATGGTTCTAGTAGAACCATTTAAGTTGTTTCCTTTATTTACATGATCATGGGGCAATGAATTTGCCATCATGGGCATAATAACTATCCACAATAGCTCATCATGGGCATAATAACTACCCACAAAGGTTAATCATGGGTGTAGTGACGATCCGTGATTCCGGTCCATCATAATATTAATTGCACTCTTAATATCCAGGATAATGGCCAGTTTATCCCCCTCTATATAAAGAGGGGTAAGGGGAACCCTCAGTAAAGTCTTCTTGGAAGCATAGTTCTCTTTCATCATTTTTCCTCTTTCAACTGTTCCCAAAACTCTGGCTAACTTAGGCATCAAAGGGTCTCGCATCGAGCAATCTCCAACAAGTGGACTTTTGGTTGCAAGTTCAAGAACTGCCCACCTTGGACTCCTGATGAACATCTAGCTTGTCCTCTCATTGACCTCCAGCTCGTTCATCCGCAGACTACCAGAGTTTAGCAGCAACAAAGCCTATTTTAGATGGAAGGTTGTATGCATCTTCCTACATAGGTCGATATGTAGCTATAAGTAAGCTTATTTCTTTGTGCTTGCCAATTATTTGATAAAATGTCTCCATGGGATCTCAATGGGATAACTCTTTGGAACCAAATGATAGTTGTATTAGTAACAGTGGGATCATAAGCATGTTATGAGGTGTCTACTAGAATCGCCGCAAGCATCTTAGAATCTATAATTATGTATTCTTGTGATATTGTCTTAGACTTCCTGATTGTTGTTTAAAATTCGAGATTTTAGGAGATGCTCATTCAGCATATGATATGACGTCCAAAAGTGATAGATTCTTTAACATCCATCTAATTAGAAAAATTTGGGCTTTGCAGTTAGTTTGGCTTGTAGTTTTACCATTTGAGACATATGCATAATTGGTATCTATGGAATGGTAATCTAGAATTAAACAGAGTCCTAGCTCCACAACTATGTTCTTTGCTACCATCCTTCTACCAAACTCCTAGCTCTGTCACTGCATATAATTGTGCATGAATTACCTCTCAGCTGATTGCTAGTTCCCACCATTCCACAAGGATTCCAGTTGGATTGATGCAATTATAAATTGCAGTGATTTATACAATTTTATTTCTATTCGTTATATCGCATGTGCTAATGCATGTGTACCTAAAGAAGAGTAATGATTCATGAATATGTAACATTAAATTATTGAAAATGTACAATATCACTAATTAGATCAAAAAATAGTTAAAAATATTGAAAACCTTAAACTCCTTATAGTGTATCAGGGTGGTGGTTGCACTGTAGAAGTCCATGATGTTTGTGTGTTACCTGGTCCAGGGACCAATCACTTACAATTTATATCTTTAGACGTATAGTTTAACTGTGTCCTCTATAGTGACTAAAAATTGTTAATTAAAATTCAAAATTGCCAATGTCATGCATCAAATTCAACAAATAGTAGCTGGTAAGAAGGGATGGTTTTAGCATATGAACGTACAGACATGATATCCACTATTCTAGTTGCAAAGGCAACCAATGGTTAACTTTCCAAGGCATTTTAATTCCCATTTGTAGCACAGAGGCTCCAAAATCTTCTCTAGATGTTGGATCTCCACTGTATTCATAAGAATTTTGCTATAGTAGTCTGATTAGGCATCCCAAGCTGTATCTGTTTCATTATTCAATAATTGATTCAACTTTCGATCGATAGCGAAATCTTAAAGCTTAATGTCAAATCTTTGTGATACTCAGTGTGCTTTCATGGCTGTTAAGTACAGTTGAAACACTTGCTAAGGTGTGATTTTCTTAATATTGTTCTTAGATCTGGAAGATTCCACCCATATCCAGTACACTTTGATCCCTCAATGATAGGAAGTTGTGGTTTCATATTGAATGATGTCTTTTAACTGTAAAGAAAAGCCAATCCTCCAATGCAAATACTTCTAAACAAAGAAAGCATCATAAATGCTTGCTAACTGTTGGGACCATTACAACAGTGTTGTATGTAATTTCTTTTAAACGAAGAAATTTTTTCATGTATGTCCTTTTGTTGTTGCAATTATTGGTGTCAACTTCTACTGTTTATAACTGATTTGTACTTAAGCTTGACTTTGAAAATGGATTAGGAATAGTTCCCACGCTATGGCAATGCAAGAGCACGATGGGATTCATCTCTTGCAAGGGGTCTTTGTAAACTTTTTAATTGAATATAATGCTCCTCATTATCAGGGACAAAATTTGGGTGGACAACTGAAGGATGAAATGAAATTGTTGATGGCTTGAAGGAGTTCCCCAAAATCCAATCTAAGCAACAAGTCTAGGAGTATAATGGCCAAATTTAAAGGATTACAAGACAATAAAAACCAAGAAATTAAAGTGGAATTGCATGGAACCATGTGAGGGGCATGTTGGTTACTAGTGATGAAGTTTGAGCATTGCTTGTCAAGGTTAGTTTTATGTGTGTATTATCTGTTGAGCATCACATATTTTAATAGTGTTCTCTATTAGCTACATCCTATCAAGGTAAGTTTTATATCTTGTGTGTGTTTGTTGTTGTTTCTCGATAAATAATAATTAAACTACACACTATTATATTATGATCAAGCATCCCAATTCCTTGCCCTAATGTAGTCTACTCACATTTCCTTTGCAATCTTGTCTCCTGTAATGTTGCCAACTTCTTGTTGATTATTCATTGATTCAACACCATCATTGTATTCTTTATCACCATCAGAAATTTCAATCGCATCATCTAGTCCAATATTATTAGATTGTTGACTTAGACATTCCTTGTCTTTGTTATAAATAGCAATAATCTTATGCAATACCACTGTTGCAGTGGCAGTCTAAATTTGAGCATCGATTGGATGACATTGCTACCTCTAGAGCAGGAAATCACATTTTTATTGTACCAATTGATTGTTTGATATGATTTGAGATGTGGGACAAAAATGAAATATGATATTGCATCTAACAGTTTGCTAATTTCTCTCTTCCAAATATGACATTGAATGCCCTTATATAGAGAAATAAAGGATGGTGTATTTGCATATCTTGCATCCACAAGATTGTATTACTCCTTGGTACATAAGAACCATTTTTCAAAGCTAATTCTAGAACCCTTGCATCAGAAGCTGAACCTTCCTATCCTATTGGAACATATACACGGCGATAGTCAAAAGCACATGCTAACATGACATTTTGGAATAAAACCTTTTGTTTTTCACAATATTCTATGCGTGGTCTGTCGTACCACCCCATACCATCCAGTAAGGGGCGTACCGTACCATACTAGTCTCATACTAATACAGTCTCATACCGTACTGAACTGTATATCGATATATAATAGGATGGTGCCTATATGGGATCCAGTACCAAGATGGTGAATCTTCATTCTATGACTCAAAGCTTTTTGTTTTTACAATGGTCTACGAGTCATCCAGGCCGACTAGTTTGACCCATTCGAATCGTCATCTGAAGCCATTGATAGGTTGGGTCACCTAGAATAAGTCTTACAATTAAACCATTTAACGTGGACAAGTGGAAGAATTATAAATGAAAAAGGAACTCTTGTTCCATCCCTTTGTTTTGAGAATGGATGGTTGTGCTCCGAGGAAGGAATTGCCATTGGCTCCATTAAGGAGCCCTCATCATCAGGTTTGTGGTGGAGCCCTTGCTGGATCCATGGAGGATGAGGTCATGGACATTAGAAGATCTACGATGGAAGAGCTTGTGAGTGCTAGATCAATGGTGGAGCTCATCATTGTCAAAATCATAATGGAAGAGGCTATGGTTGCCGGATTTGTAGCAAAGGAACCCATGGCTGTCTAATCAGCGATAGAGCTTGTGGCTTTGGAGGTACCTCACCTTAGATCCAATGGAATGGAGACGGTATTGTGATCTCCATGTCTTCCCTCTTCTTCCAGTTTTAGGTTTAACATAGAAGAGACGGGTGGGGGGGGGGGGGGGTTGGTCTGATGTCTAAGAAGTCCAGAAGATGAGGGAAAAGGGGACTGTGGCATCATAGGGGATATTTGAGAACTAAGTCGAGAACATGCAATTATGTTGATGGATGCCAACCCACCATTGAACTGGGAACAAACTAGAAATCTGTGACCCAGCTAACCTTGTAGGTTGGTTTGGGTCAACGGGTTGAGATTATTAGTTTTCTGATTTCAATGGGAGGGGCATCTCAGATACAATAATGGGTGCATGAGTTTCATCTATGGTGTCAATACAATCTTGTGGTAATAGATAATAAAATAATATACTAATTTGCTAAAATATATAAAAGATGTTATATTTGTCATTGTAATACAATGTGCTATATCTTGAATTAGGTCCAATATCGAGGATTATTATTAATTTTTGGATGTGGTGGATGAGTGACATAGTCATAAACAAGTTTTGAAATTGTATTAAGAGCTTCTCGGAAGTGTCGATGAAATCACTTACCACTATGTTGAAAATGTTCTTACAATCCTTGATTACTCATATTTCTTGAAAGTGTGTACATGAAGATTGTGAGCTGCTCTTCCATTATTACACCCCTTGTATCTCTTAAAAGATCCTTTTATAGTAGATGATTTGCAAGTGTTCAGGAAATATATAGATCCATGTGAAATTTGAACTTGCAACGATCTTCATAGCCTTCAAGAATTTCTTTAATCTACAAAGCACCAGTAAGAATTGAAGTCTGGCATGATCTTTCTTATAAGCTGCATTAAAGTATGATGTAAGATGGTATAACATCATCCAATCGTCTCCATCTCTCTCCTTGTTAACGTGCCATTGTTATTCACTAGTCCATGATGCAAAGTAGTGAAGATTTTTTTTTGCAAAAATGAGGACAAAATAAATTTAAGAAATAACTACGATGACATACTACATTGGTTAGTCATGCATGACACTTGCCTTGTGAATGCCTAGGCACACTTACAATGATGAGGTTAGAAAAGTGAAATAACAATATCTAAGTTATGTGGAGGGTACCATAGGAAAGATAAGGGTTTTCAATAGTTAGCAAATGGAACTTTATTCCCTAACGATCAATTTTATGTGTTTGTTTGTTGACTTCATCTTACCTCATCCATCTTGCCACTAGTTTTAAGCTATGTTGTTCTCATATATAGTCCATGCACTAACTTTGGGATCTAAAATTATGTCAAATTGAGGCATCTACCTTTTTCTAGTTGCTGTGAACATTGAAAAGGACAAAAGAAGGGATAGAGGAAGGGAGGTAGTGCTATTCATTTGTCCTTCTCTATCCAAATATATATGATAGGATCGAGGATGCATAGTATTTTCTCCCAATAGAATTGCATATGTGATCGTATATGATTAGAACCTAGATCCCATCATTAGTTTATCCTAAGACTATAGATCCTAGTATCAAAACATGCCCTTAATCTACTCATGGTATGATGTAGCATCAGTCAATATCTTTAAGGACACATTATAAACAGCAAAAGTAGTTAAAGAGAAGGCAAGTTGTTGGAGGCTGTATTAGATGGATGAGGGAACATTAAATATGGATGGCTATAGTATAGAAGTACCTTATTGTGCACGCAGACTGGCAGTTCAATCCATGATCCACGTTGAGTTTGCACCTTGTGGGAAGCAATGTACCCTAAGCCAGAGAATTGTGATTCAGTTTGCCAAATGGCATGCTTACGCTTCAGTCAGTTGCACCTACCGCATACTAACTCCCTGAAACTCCACTTCAGGCATAATTTCCATGATCAGCGAACCTTCTTTTGCAAACAATATGTTGCACTGCTAACCCCATATGTAAGTGCAACCACATCCTTTGTTCCTTGTGCACAGCTAGAAGCTTCTCTCTCTGTCTTCTGGCAGGGAAATATTATGAGATAAAATTAAATGAGTATGGGGTACTATAGAGACAAAAATAAGGTAAACTGTATTTCTTAGTGAATATTGATAGATTAATATTTCTATTATGCTGAATCACAAGTTCATGTTTATTCCTATGACAAAGGGGAACATTTACAATACCCATTATTTATTAGTTCAGAAACTACCTCACTAGGCAAGACCAAAGAATGTCGTACCGGGCCGAACCGCCCGGTACGGGGCGTACCGAACCGGACCGGTGGCCAGTTGATCCGGTTTGGCCATTTTTTCCGAAAATAGCTCCGAACCGCACCGAACCGAGTGGTTCGGTACGGTTTGACGCCATACAGCCTGAAATCGGACGGTATGGCTCGGTACGGTTCTGTTCGGCGTTGAATCGAACTGTATCGACAAGCTTCACGTGGGGGTGGTGGGTGTGGGGGGTGTTGTAGTGGGTTTGGGTTATTTTTAGTGACAGCCCAGGTGGTTTGTCTGAGAGACCTGAGAGCTCTCTCAGAACTTCCGAGCTCGCCTGAGAGGAACACAAGACGCTGAAAAAATTAGAAAAGAGAAATTCTGTCAAATTGCAGCACTGGATCGAGGAGACGTTGATTTTTAGTCGGAAGTAAGGTAATGTATTATTCTTTAGTAAATATTTATTTTTATATTTTTGTTAAAAAAGATAAGAACGAAAAAGTATGAAAATAAGAGAAATTATGTCAAAATTTTTTGATTTTGGTATGATTTGATCATATGTGATAGATCTTTGGAAGATCTACATGATGACACTAAAATCGTTGATTTTTATTAATTATATATTTTTTAAATATTTATATATATTTATTCATAAAAAATATTAAAAAATAAATTTAAAAAAATAAAAATCAAAGCTTCAGAATCATGTTTAGAATGATTCAAACTACTTAAATCTAACCTCAATTTTTTTAAATTTTTGAAATTAAAAATATTTTATAATTATTAAGTAATAAAAATATTATCATATAAAAATATGTAAAATAGTGTTATATTTTCTTAATTCAAAATATTATTGAAGCATATAACATATTTTTGAATTTATAAGTTTAAATTATTATTAATTTTTTTGAATTTATATATAATATTTTTAATAATTATTAAACTACTGTGTTTGTTATATTTGTAGAAATTTGTAGAAAAAAAATTCAGAGCATGACGTTCGTTGACTTTCATTAATTATATATTTTTTTAAAAATATATATTTATTCATAAAAAATTATTAAAAAATAATTAAAAAAAATCAGAGTTTCAGAATCATGTTTAGAATGATTCAAGCTATTTGAATCTAACCTTGAATTTTTTAAATTTTAAATTAAAAATATTTTAATGTTATCAAATAAAAATATGTAAAATTAGTATTATATTATAGTTAATTCAAAATATTATTTGAAGTATATAATATATTTTTTGAATTTATGAGTTTAAATTATTATTGAATTTTTTTAATTTATATATAATATTTTTTAATAATTATTAAACTGTCGTATTTTGTTATACTTGCAGAAATGAGTAAGAAAGATTCAGAGCGTGACATTGGTTGGGATTGGTGAGATGCTCTCGGCTCGGCATCATTAGAGATGCAAATGGTGCAACAAAGTTCAAGGGAGGAGGGGTGACTAGGTTAAAGAAGCACTCGATTGGTGGTTATCCTGATATGTCTGTATCAGAAATGCCCACATGAGATCCGACAGTTGATGAAGCACTTTGCTGATTCGAAAGCAGCGAAGAAAGGACAAAACAGAAGAGGACGGAAGTGGACCGTCAA
Organism: Elaeis oleifera; assembly: GCA_000441515.1. Classification (NCBI taxonomy): domain Eukaryota; kingdom Viridiplantae; phylum Streptophyta; class Magnoliopsida; order Arecales; family Arecaceae; genus Elaeis; species Elaeis oleifera. The sequence goes on from KE505703.1 coordinate 157,144, forward strand.
GCTGCAGAGCCATCTTATCACTCTAGAAAGTCGGAGAAGGCTTCCATTCCAGATAATAAGAAGGCACAGATTGAGGCTGCCATTCAGGCGAGCTTGACTGATCAGTACCGGCAGGAGGAGATGGCTAGGTATAGAGAGCGATTTAGACCATCATGCTATGAATTGGGGTCTAGATCAACGATCGGTGGGGAGAATTCGAATTCAGGACTACCTCAGTTAGAGAGCTCGGTGGTAGAGGGAGCAGACAGCATGTCATTTTTGTTGGGAGCTTTTGGCAGTAGGAGGTCCTCCAGAGATATTCCAGTAGGAGCCACCATCCATGATTTGGATCCACATACTTTTTCCAGCAAGGATTCAAAGCAGCAGAGGATTGATACTATGGTGAAAAAGGATAAGAAGAAGAATATGTGGCGAGCTATTGGATCATAGTTTATTCAGTCATATTCTAGTAAATATAGCAGGCAATCCTTACTATTGATCTGCCATTTCAGTCATAAAAGCTGCCGGTCAGGGTGTAGATCCGTACAGAACTTAAGGACATCCATGGT
>KE505703.1:237519-254260 GCA_000441515.1 Elaeis oleifera
GTGAACGTGGGAGAGGACCTGGGAGAGGGCTTTATCGCACAAATAAGTGGAGGATTGGCGTTGAATCAGAGAGAGGGCGTGGGGAAGGCTTATGTGGCGCAAGGTGGAATCCTAGTCTTACTAGGATTCTATCTCATGACTTGTTTAATTTCTGATTTAATGCTATGTAATAATCATGTAATAGAATCTTAGATCTAGGATTCTCTGGTTTTAAAATAAATTTTGATTTATTTTAGTCTTCCGCTGCATGATCTTGAAAAAGTTTCAAGATCTAACCCTGAAATCCTAGATCTGGTTCCTTCAATAAATAGGTCAACATGGAATCTATCACTCCAATTAAAAGAAGATCGCATCCTAGTTGTTCCGATTGAGAGATGATTCAAGAAGACTTTGATCAAAGCAGAATAAAATTAGAAAGATTTTAATATTTATTAATCGAATCATCATCTTATGATCGAGAGAAATATGAATATGAAATTGGATTTGACTTGGTTCCATATCCATAATCATATTTGAGATGTTGGATGATCGAAGGATTGAATTGCATGGTAATTTATCGCTGAAGGATATTTTTGATATTTTATTAAAAATTTATATCTTCTGGGTAGGCATGACACATTGCTAGATGTCAATCATATCTTGTAGGTTTTCATAAATTAAAGAGTTTAATTCATTGGTCAATTAGAAAGGATTCTAATTTGACAACTTGGATATACATTGGTTTGACCTAATTTGGTTAGATGGACTCTAATCAATTCGGATCAACATAAATTCAAACCTACTACTGGTTAGATGTAGAACTCAAAAGGTCACACACATCAAAAAATCAGTCAAGGATTTTATTGATTTAATCATGGGATATTGGATCCAGATTGGGTGCCTAATTGACAAGCTAGCACTTGTTGGCTAACCCAAGCTCCTAGCCTAATCTATTTGGGTTTGAAACCTTGCCAATAAGTCAACCAAAATTAAATAAAACTTAATTTGGTTAGTGCCTATTTTAATCAGCCTTAATTGAAATTTTTTCATGATTTTAACATCATTTATCAAGAGTCCCAAGTTGATAGGACTCTTGGTGTAAGGCGCCACATTGTTTGGTGCAAGAATTGTGTGCGTACAAGAAGTCCTTTTCCAAAGGGATTTTACTTGAATTTATATGCCATTTTAATCCTTATTTGATTAAGTTTAATGCTTAATTTTATGAGATTTTAATGAGATTAAAATCTATGGCTTATGGGGCGTGGAAATCAGGTTATGCGTTTGGGTTTTAGCGCATGAAGACTTGTAACGTGTGAGAGGATTAGAGTTCTTCTTATAGAAGGATATAATCCTAATTTTTGACACCAACTAACCTCTTTCCTTTATATTGTTGCACACCATTTTTGAAGAATTTTAATGGGATTAAAATACCTAAATGGCGTGGAGATAAAGTGGATAAGGTTTGGCGCATGGTTCTTGGCGCATGACATTTTATCTTGGCGTGCAGAAGGGCTAAGAGCCCTTCTGCCCGTTAATCACCTTTTTGGGATAAGGATTAGAGGGCCAAGATTTAATCCCCACCTTTGGTTGAGTGATTTGACCAAGTCAAAACATATTTGGAGGGCCAAGATGGGATCTTGGTGGTGCCAATTCCAGAAGACTGAAAATTTCTTCGTAACTTTTCACGTATCAATTCTCTCCCTGGGTTTTAAATTAATCCAAGGCCTTAATCAGATTATGGCATGGGATTTGGATGGCTAGGATCAGGTTTGATCTGGTCAAACAATCATAAGGAAGTTTGATTATTGAAAAGAAGTCATACGACGCTTAAACATCGTATGAATTCATAATGCATAACAACGGTCCTTCTGATTAAAGACGTATTTGATACGTTAATAATCAGATTCAAGGCTTTTATGAATAGACATATTAGCATCTATTCGTACGTTATAAATACCCCCCGTTTGGTCTGGACAAAGATCAATCAGAAGTCCGATAAAGTTTCTTCCTTCCCTTGTTAAGACAAGGTCTTGTAGTTTTAAGACAAGGGGTCTTCTTTAAGACAAGCTATTAGACTTCAAGACAAAGAGTCTTCCATTAGGACAAGAGCTTAAGAAGATCCTTTTGAAAGGCTAAGAGAGGGGTTTAGGCCATTTAAGAGAGAATTGGTGAAGGAGTGCTGGGAATTAGTCCTAGCAAGATAAGATAGTTCTCGGGAGGAGAATTTGATAAGGCAAGGTTCTACTGGAGCATTTTCTTGATCTTGATTTCGTGTGGATCACCTGTTGGAGGGCGAACGTTTGGGCACCTCATGGAAAAGAAAGGATACCAGCTTCTTCCATTCTTCACCGACCTAAGGTTTCATTTCTAAACCTCACTTATAGGTATATATGTTTGATTGAATATACCAAGGAAGATCTTAGAATTTTAGATTTTGGATTTATCAGATTTCATAAATTTTTTGAAATCCAGTCTTTTGTTGCATGACCCGAAACCCAACTGCTAAGGAGCTGAGGTTTCACTAGAAATTCAAGCACATCGAGTGATGATTTCACCTCATCCGCGATTACCTCGAAAAGAGATATGTCGAAGTGAAGAGAGTCGATACCGCAGACAACATGGCTGACCCACTGATGAAGTAATTGAGCAAGCAAAAGACTGAAGCCCATCTTGAGAAGATGGAATTTAGATTTGTAGCCAATTGACTTTAGATCAAGTGAGAGGTTGTTAGATGCATGCCCTAGAAGCCAGATTGGCTGATGCTTATAAAACTTTCTAAGGACATATTTTATAATGTTGACTTATAAATTAATAAAATTAGATTCTTTTCTATACATATTTATATTTAATTGTGTTTATGTATCATCCATTGAGTTGATGGGTATAATGACGTATATTCTCAAGAGTTAAAAATTTGAAATATATGTCATTAATAGTTAATTCATAAACTACTTCCGATCATAGGATCATCACGGAGATGGTGCTTGATCTGAAAAGATTGGTGCACATCACTTTCTTAGGGTAGATGGATCTTGAATCTATGGTGTAGAGACACTGAAGTAAAATGTAAGTACTTGTTAGGAATAAGGGTACTGAGCATGACCAAACATGAATAGTCACTAAGATGTCTATCTTCTTATCAGTGACTAACTCGATGCTGTGGTAGTGTGACTAGTTCTTAGATCTACGGTGCTTTAGCTGTTCACAGTGAGGTTGTTATAGTTTGACTATACTATAATTCGATCTCCTAGCTATACAGAGCCTTGAGATGTATGTTGGCTGTAGTAGATTTATTGTAGAAATATGGTGCATATCAGATAGGATCATTGACCTTGGTAGATGAGGAGTAGTCCTATGTTGATCATGACACTAAGTCCTAAAGCCCATGGCTATGGCAGTGTGAATGATGGAAGGTATTTCCACAAGATTTCATATCGAACTCGAGTTGATTGATTCTAGTGTATGATAAAATCAGGTTTGATGAGTTATCCTTAATCTCTGTCTTGTTGGGACTCACATGACAAAGAACTAAATCATATGGCAACCGCACCTAGAGGTTCATTCATTCTATTCTGATGGGTTACTACTACATACTACTAGATGGTGTCATTGCTAGATTGTGGAACCAATTAGAATTATCTTAATGATCGATAATTCTAAATTGATTAAATTAAAAGGAGTTCCAATCCATTGAAAGGGATTTCGATGATATCTGTAATGGAGATCACGATATATCCCACTACCAGATAGAATTGAACCTATGGTGTCATACAAACAATGGTATTGGTCTAGAATTGCACAATTGGGCTAGTATAGTTTAATTGAATTAGGGTTAATTAAATCTTAGTTTTGTGTTTAAGAAAATCATGCTAGCATATGATTAAACCCAGTTTCTCCTTGATTTGGGTTTCCTATTGGATAGGGCTTGACCAAATCAAAGTAAGCTCATTTGGACACCAAAGAGTTGGAGTCCTTGAAGCCATCCTTTCATGTAAGAATTAAATAATGGGGAGGGGGAGAGATTGGCGCCCCACTTTTTCTTTGGTGTTTTGTTCACAGAAAGAGGGGCACCCAAATGGATAAGATCAAAGGGTGGTGCCACTTATGGATAGGGCGAGAGGATAAGGGCATCATCCCCATGTGCATTTAAAGAGTTTAAATTTTATTTCAGATGAGGGATAAAGCTCATTTAAATTTAAAGAGGATTTATCCCCATTTGGATGATGATAAAGGCTGATTTGAATTTGAAGAGTTCAAATTCAAATGAGGAAAGATAAAGGTGGTGCCTACAAGCTTTATCTTTATCTAAGATGGCACACACCTTGTTTTCTTGTAGAGATTCTATGAAGAAATGCATGGAAATGCGAGGGAGGGGGAGCCAGATATGAGGAGTCCTTCTGCTTTGAGTCGTTTGATGACTTAAAGCCCTAGGACTCTTAGGTTTCTAATTCTATAAATAGGCTCCCCTGCTATATATTTTATTCATTCCATTCCTAAGAGCCCTCCTACTATCTCCACGCTATCTCCCTCTCCTCTCTACTTTCTCCTCCTCTCCAATGCCCAAAGGTGTTGGGCTGATCCATCTGGTGCGCTTGAAGGGTCGGATGCTGGTCAATCTGTGGGAATGAAGAAAATGTTGCGATCAAGTGTTGATCGAGGTTCTGTCGAAGATCTGATTGAAGGTAGATCTATGAGCTTGCTGATCTATCTTGGAGAAGATGGATTGAAGTCAGAGAAAGCATCCTAGTTTGAGCTCGAGTGGATACCTGTAGAGATCGAATACGTGTATGGCTCGACAGCAACCTTAACTTCATGATCATCAGACTGCGGTGTTCACTATCCACACAAGATGATGATGCAATCATCATGATAATAATCTAATTTAAAATTATTTAAAATTCTCTTAATCTTAGATTCATGAATGATCTGGCACAGATCGAGATGCTATCTTGATCGGATCGCATTTCGGATCAAATTTTAAAATTTTGCTACATCTTGATTTTGTCGATTGGGCGTGCGATCTTCCTTTAGTGGGAGCTGGTGATCGAGCAGGCATTGTATGATGTCGACATAAGTCTGGCATTATCTCTAGGTATAATCGATTTTCTTTAACTTAGCATTTTATTTTGCATTCTATTGTCAGCTATTATACTAACGTTCTTTATTCGATGATGCAGCGATGGGTTGAGGTTAGAGTCTATCAAGTTGGCTTTGAAGAAAAGGTCATGATGCTCCTCCATAGGGCAGCCTTCATCAGGGAAGTAGAAGAAGTCAAGGCCAATGACTTCCTCCTCAATTTTTTGCACCATCATTAGGGACCTCAAGCATGAAGCTAGTCGAGATTGATGACGAGCCTGAGGTCGTTGCATTGTACCCTTGAGATCGGTTCTTTCAGCTTCTCCCAAGATGAGTCAATGTTCAAGCCTGGCACCGCCTTCTTGATAGACCCCAACTTTGCCTTGTCCATCGTCTACACTAATCTTGCCAGTCATGCCAACTTCAGTGGCGAGGTCCAAGGTGGGACCCTCCTTATCTAGGATAGAGGGGGGTTTATTACTTTAGTCATGAGAGTTTGGAGTAGCAATTATGCTCTCCAAGATCATCAGCTCATCCAAGAGATGATGAAAATGATATTGCATTCGTCCTACTGGTCGGATCAGAAATCTCATCCCTTAGATGAGATGGTGGGTTCCAGCTATATCCTTGGGGTAAGGATCTCCACTTTTGTTTATTCTTCTTACTTGAAACCAATGTTTCCAACTTGACTTATTTCCATTCGAAGCTAGCCCACAACATCACCATCCTCAGTGAGGGCCTTGTTGGTTTAATTGAATGAAGCTCTCGCTAACTTAAAGCTTCCAAGGCCCAAACAAAGGTGGCTGAAGAGGCAAAGAAAGCGGTCAAAGAGGTGGCATCCCAAGCCAAGTCTGAGCTCCTGTCTACTTGGGAAAAGATTAAGACCCTCAAGGGTGTCGTTGCTGTAGGGTGGTATACAATCGAGGTACATCGATGAAAAGTGGCTGAACTTGAGGAAGTGCTCTAGCTCGGTGAGGTGGCACTCAAGATTGCCAAAAAGAAGATGGAGAGTGTCAAAGCTCAGAAACTAAGACTGAGAAATAATCGAAACCCAAAGAAATCCACCCAAACTAACCCAATAAACATTGGTTCGATTGGTTGAAAGATATAAATCGGGTGGAATTGGGTTGAAATTTATAAAAAATTGATTATTTATGATCGAGTTTGGTTTCTACACTTTTAATCCACATAAACCAAACCCAATCGATATAGTATTTCACAAACTCACTTTCATTTTGGGACAACATTGTTTAGACTTCAATACTTCACTCTAAAAATATTCCGTCACCCATCTGGATTCATAGAAATATTAATATTGAATTATAGATGGAAGTATATCAATTTGAGATAATTCTAAAGTGAAAGCTTTAAGATGTAGTTGCTTTCAGATGAGTAAATTTTTTTCTATTTTATTTATACAGATTTAAAAATAAGCTCAAAATTTATAACTTATAAGATTTAAGCTTTTTTTAATTAAATTGATAAAAAAGTAATAAGCTTAAGTGGGCCAATATTAAACTTAAAACAATATTGGGTCAACATTAAAGTCCAAACCGATATAATCCACCCAAATCTGGTACAAACTGTTTACTTCGATTTCAAATGGTTTATACATGATAAACGGTTGGCAACGGATTAAATTCTTTTTAATTTGATTGGATTCGATCAGATAAAATTTTTCTCTCAATCCGACTAAACCTGACCCATGCTTAGCACTACAGAACACCATAGAGAAATTGAGGGTGGTTGCTAAGGCTAAATCTCAAGTTGTGGAGCAATTTAAGGCCTCTATTAACTTTGAAGTTGAAGTCACCGAGGGCTCCACAGTGGCCTATAGTTCGGGTTCAACACTTGCAAGGCACAAGTTCCCCAGTTCTTTCGTGAAGTCGACACGAACAATCTTGACCTCAAAGCTAGTGACGATGAAGTTGAGGAGGAAGATCGAGCTATGTCGTTGCTTGCTGCTGAGCCTCAGATCGCCCCTACAGTTGAGCCTACATCCAAGCCTGCCACTGAAGAGGCTCCTTAGTTTGCCTTTATGCTTTCATTTTTTTTCAATATTTTGTAATGGATACCTTCATTAATGAAATGGATTTCCTCTTCATCTTTTGATGTGCTTGTTTTTTATTTTTCCCAAGTTAGGATGATCCAACTTTGAGCACACCAACTCAAACTGGTGTCCATGGTGGATCTGATGCAATGGTCATTGGTTGGGTTTGTGTCTGAAGTCGATCACTTCGGTTCCATATCCGAAGTCACTTTAGCACGGCATCTATTAGTTCGAACATGCACCCATGTCAATTCGACATGGAGTCAGTCAGTTCGAACTCACATATGAAGTCTCCCCAATGTGGAGTTCATTAGTTTAGACACATCCGAAGTTGATCGGATGTGAAGTCTGTCAGTTCAATCTCACACTCAGAGTCGATCTAACATCCTATCGAAGTCGATACTTCGACAAATTTGATGAGGATTGTGGTTAGGTTATCTTGACTAGGTCCCTAGCTAATGGCCAAGTTCATGACGTTATCTACCAATGTCTCATCATTTATATCCAACTGGGGTTGACTTATGAGGTTAGGATATTTCCAACCCAATTTCGTGGAGGTCTTGACTTGGGTCGGGATATCTCTTTATGATAGCTTGCTACCAAACACTAATTTGGAGGTCCTAACTGAAGCTAGGATATCTCCGAGTGGTTGGCTCTTTTCGACCAAGTCATTGGGGATCTAGGCCAGGGCTTGGATATCCCCAGGTTGGTTTTTGTTCGATCTTTGTTTATTGAGGGCTGAGCCATAGCTTGGGTATCAGCACTTTTGAATATTTTTCAAAGGTCCTTAGCTATAATGGAGATATTCATGAGGGGTCAATTTTAATTGATCTCAGTCAATTTCTTCCTTAGCCACTTTTTATAGAAAATCTGTACAAAATCTGAAGAAATAAAATTTATTGATCAAGTAGTCAATACAAGACTTACTGATATTAAATTCTTAAATTTTCGATGTTCCAAGTTCAAGGAATGGAAGTGTCATCGAGGTCTTCAATTTTATAGGCTCTGGATCGAATGACTTTGGTGACCTGATAGGGCCCTTCCTAACTTGGGTTAGCTTGCTTTGTTATGTGGGCTTGGATACTTCAGCTCATCTAAGAATGAGGTCCCTGAGCTTGGATACTTCAGCAGACTTATTTTGCACCCTTGTTCTTATCATTTTCTCTTTCCTTCCAAGTTAGGGTAAGACCTTTTCTCTAGCATTGATCTATTACTACAAGTCTTTGGATCAATGTGGATGGGGTTGGCCTCCTACCAACTTGAAGTTTAGTGGCATTTCGAGCATTGACTCTTCTTGAGAAAATCAAAAAAGAAGTCCACACTCATCGCAGGTTTTCCAATGGGGGATCCTATAATGCTTAAGTTAGTCAAGCTTAAGAATAGTAGAAGAAAGAGAATGGGAGAGAATGAGTACTCTAATCCTCTTCCAAAAGAACTTACCTGAAGGTCCCTTAGTCCCCTTTTATATAAAGGGGAGTTGCCGTGCGTTACCTCCAAATTCAGTAATGGAAGCGAAGAATCAGTGCCACAACTTAAGGACCATGAGTTATTGGTTACAGGTGCATCTGTGGGCATTAGATACATGATTTTAGCTCACGTGATCGAGATTGAAGGGAATCGCCCAGATTCAGGGAGGTTTCGTCAAATCGACTGTAAGATTTATGCCCTAGAAGCCAATTAGACTGACACATATAATCTTTCTAAGGACATAATTTATCATTTTGATTTATTAATAAAATAAATTTGAATTATTCTTTCATTCATATTGTGTAATATTTTTATGAATCATCCAATAAATTAACAAGATGATAACACATATTCTCAAGAGTTGAGAATTTAAAGTATGTATTGTTGATGGTTAATTTAAAAATACTTTCGATCGTAGGATCATCACAATGACAGTCATTGATTCGTATAGGTTGGCGCACAGATCGCTTCTCTTATGGAGAGATGAGTCTTGAATCTATAGTGTGGAGACACTAAGCTAGAGTGTAAGTGCTTATTAGAGAACAAGATGAACGGAAGGAAAACTGTTTCTCTTCGGATAGCCCAGATTGTATCTAAAAATTTTCTATTAATCTATATGAATAAAGATCAAATCCTTACCTAATTGGTAGCAGAATCAGAAATCAAATTTCAAATAATCTGAATTAAACCTTTGTGGAGGCCTGGATGTGTAGACCCTCTACTTTGCATGCACGCTAGATGCCGCAAGAAAGCAAGATGAACTTCGATCGAATCACCTTCGCAACCCAATCAAATGAGGGAGGAGAGATGCTGGTGTGACACCTCACACCAACAAGGAGGATGCCCAAGAAGGGCCCCACACCAAGGAGAAAGGGGTGGCACCAAGGGGAGATGCCCAGGATGAGAAGAAGGGACCTCTCTCTCTTCTCATGCCTCTCTCTCTTTCTCTTCTCTCAATCTGATTTGCTTGCTATACATCCATAGGTAGAGACCCTCTCTATTTATAGATGAATCCCATGACCCAATAAGTATAGAACTTCTGACTCAAATTTGATTTGAATCAGTCCAATACTCATGAAAGAAAGATTCCTATATGAGATAGAATTGCCATCACTTATGACAATCACTTTGCAGCCAATCCCTCACCCACATGGGACACCCCAACCAGCACCATTCTAGGTGTTGGTCGGCCCATATGAGAGGAGAATCTCAATGCAAGAAGGATTTCTCATATCTCATCGAAAATAGATCCGATTCAAATCTATTTCAAAGCTAGTTCGAAATAATTTCGAAAGACTGTCAATCCCAAACTCTTTAGGACTTTATACCAAATGTAACTTAGATTTTAGACCCAATTAAGTCTAATTAATTCAGATCTAATCTAAAATTAATTAATATTTAAATTAATTTTTATATACTTCATGAATCATAGATCAGAAACTGTTCATCTTCGGGATCGAACCTGAATCTCATGTGTAGTGCTAGCCAGACATAGTCAACTCTTCAATCTTATTTGATCCATAACTTAATTCTCAATCAAGTTAGCTTATATATTCAATCAAGTCAAGTATTTTCAAATTGGACATATAAACATAGATCAATTCCTTCCTACTTTATCTGACTTGTGTGTGTGACTCCATAGGTTCAAACACTAAGTCAGTAGCACAGGAATCAATTTCTGCACTAATCGAGATACCATCTAGTAATAATTTTCGATATCCAGATAGGTCAAATTATCGTAAAAAATATTTCAGAATCCATACACATGGTTACCGCATAATTCATCCTTTTGACCCTGAATGTTCTAAGATGGTCTCAGGTTAACTGTCAACTGAGATTGCTTCATCCATATTGTATTTCAACCTTTCAAATCTATCTCATAGATTATGCTGATCAAGACTTTACTAAATTGAGATACAGTGATACATCAACTTCAATAATTCAGAGGGTCAATCTCATCTTGATCCATATACAGACTTCACAAGTACTTGACTGTACTTAGTAACTTTCCGTCACTGTATTAGAAATCAAGATAGTCCGATACTAAAACACGGTGAGTTGCTTGCAAGTCGTTATGGTGATCTCAGGTATGAAGGACACTTATACCCATGTGCTTCATGAGCAGCTCTTGATAGCAGAATGCTCAGCAGGTGAGTCACTTGTTTAGTGACGATGTACTCCTACATCTCACCTATATGCCATACTAGTGTCACCACACTCCTTGATTAAGAGGACAACCAACCCATATGGTATACAACGACCTCCACTCGATAAACATCATCATCCTGTAATGACGTATCATTTGGTCATGAATATGTTTAAGAACTATACGATAAATCCTCTCTTTATCATACACTAACATAGTTCTAAAGACTTCATTACAGCACAAGAGTTCAAAGAAGATATAACTTTGTGATAAAAAATATCAGAATAATTTTATTCATTTATCAATAATTTATATATAAAGATGAACTCAATCATCACATGATTGATTTTAGGATACAATTCCTAACAACTCCCGCTTGGACTAAAGTCAATCGGGGCAGTATCTTATACCCATCTTCTATTTGAAGTCATCGAACTCTGTGATCTCGAGAGCTTTAGTGAAGGGGTTGGCTAAGTTCTCCTTTCCGTCGATCTTCTGAAGGTCGACGTCATCTCGGTTCATGATCTCTCATACCAAGTGATAGTGGTGTAGGATATGTTACAGCATCCGATGCAGCATTGTATTCTACTTCGCATACAGAATCGACCACAGTATGTTGTTTGAAACTCTTCCAGTAAATAGCTCCTCTATTCAAGGTAAATATATAGCCCGACGTGCTTCTGCTGTCATTACAATCTGACTGAAAATTGAAATCAGTATATCCCACAAGTTTCAGGTCAGTGTCTCTATAGATAAGTCATTAGTTTTTAGTACTTCTCAAATACTTAAGAATTGCTTTCGCAATCTTCCAATACTTTTATCCGGATCAAACTGGTACCTACTCATTCTCCCTAGTGAATAGGCCACATCCGATCTCGTATATATCATAACGTATATGATAGATCCCATTGTTGAAGCATATGGTATTCTATTCATATGCTCTCTCTCTTCAGGAGTTGTCGGACAATCTTTTTTGAAAAGAGTAATTACATGACCTATCGAAAGATAGTCTTTTTTAGAATTATCTATGTTGAACCGCTTCAACAAGGTATCGATGTACATAGATTGGGATAATTCAAGCAACCTTCTAGATCTATCCTTATAGATCTTCATCCCTAGAATGTAGGATGCTTCTTCTAAGTCCTTCATAGAGAACTATGATGATAACCACAGCTTCACACTTTGCAAAGTCAGGATGTCATTTTCTAGTAACAGTATGTCATCCACATACAGCATAAGAAAGATGACTACAGAATCAGAAGCCTACTTGTAGATGCAAGATTTTTCTCTATTCCTAACGAAGCAATACGTTTTGATCACCTTATCAAAATGCATGTTCCAACTCCTAGACGCTTGCTTAAGTCCGTAAATAGATCTTTCAATTTGCACACTTTCGACTCATCTGTGGATGTGAACCCTTTAGGTTGTATCATATACACCTCTTCTTCCAGCTCCCCATTAAGAAAGTAGTTTTGACATCCATCTGTCAGATCTCATAATCTAAGTGTGCAGCGATAGCAAGCATAATCCGAATGGACTTGAGCATTGCCATAGAAGAGAACATCTTGTCATAGTCAATATCATAATGCTGACGGTAATGCTTGACAACTAGACAGGCTTTATAGGTCTCTACCTTCTCGTCCGTTCTTCTTTTCTCTTGAAATTTATTTATACCCTATGGGTTTATCTCTTCGGGTGGATCAATTAGTGTCCATACACCATTGATCTTTGTAGACTCCATCTTGAATTTATAGCCTCAAGCCATTTCTGGGAGTCGGGCCTTTGCATGGCCTCCATATAGGTGATCAAATTCTCATCATTCTCATCAAGTTCAATGGGATCACCATCCTGGGCCAAGAAACTGTAGTATCTGTCTGGTTGACATGATACTCTGTCAGATCTCCTTAATGACATCTCTACTGGCTCCGAATTTGATTTATCAATCAAATCCAATTCTATGTGTGTTGGTCCTTCCACCTCATGAACTTCATTAATTTAATTTGTAGGCATTAGCTCCTTCACCAAGAAACTCCTTTTTCAAAAAGACTGTCCGATTGTTGACAAACACCTTTTATTCTGCAGTGAGGTAGAAGTAGTACCCTTTAGTTTCTTTGGATACCCTATGAATAAGCATCTATCGGACTTAGGTCCAAGCTTGTCTATCTTTAAATGTTTGACATAAGCTGGACACCCTCAGATCCTAAGATGTAAGAGCACCGACTTACGCCCAGTCCACATCTCATACGAAGTTTTATCGACAGACTTGCTCGACATTTTATTTAAAATATAGCAAATAGTTTCTAGAGCATATCTCCAAAATAAGATTGGCAGACTCGCAAAGTCCATTATGGATCGAACTATGTCTAACAAGGTTCGATTCCTCCTCTCTAACACCCCATTATGTTGTGGTGTTTCAAGAAGGGTCCCTTGTGAGAGAATTTCATTCTCTTTTAGATATGTCAGGAACTCACTGATGAGGTATTGACCATCTCAATCTGATCAAAGGGTCTTAATACTCTTTTCGGTCTATTTCTCTACTTCAGCACAGAATCGTTTGAACATTTCAAATGATTCTGACTCATGCTTCATAAGATAGACATACCTATACCTCGATAGGTTGTCTGTAAACATAATGAAGTAGAAGTATCTTCCTCTGGCACTTATGTTCATATATCCCCATACATCAGTATGTATTTGACCTAGGACTTTGCTAGCTCTTTCACTTTTTTCTTAAAAGTAACTTAGTCATCTTACCAAGTAGACAGAATTCGCAGGTAGGCAATGATTCACAATCATCTATCTTAAGGACATGTTCTTTGATTGGTTGTCAATCCTATTCTTGTTCACATGACCAAGCCTACAATGCCAAAGGTAGGATTCACTGATATTATCTAACTTAGGGCATTTATTGGTTATGTACATTATGCTAATAGGCCGTGATATTAGGTATATGCCATATTTTAATTATCCTCACATAATTACAGTATCATTCATAATGATATCATAAAAATCATCTTTTATTATAAACTTGTAACTAAGTTTGGCCAAAAGGCCTACAGAGATGACATTTATCATAAAAGAGGAACAATAATGATAATCATCTAACATGACACTACTAGACTCGAAATAAGCTGTAAAGTTTCTAAGACCAGAACTGAAACAAGACTTCCATCTTCAACATTAAGGAATCGCTTGCCCTCTCAAAACTTTCTACTTACCTGTAGTTTCTGCAATAAATTGCATATATTAATAAGACTTTTGGTATCCAATACTCAGATAGTAGTACCACAAACAGAGAAATTATAAGGAGTTATCATATAAGTACCTTGCGAAGCAACCATTTGCTTCTTTCTCTTATTTTTAGGCCTGTTTGGATCAAGGTGGCTATATAAGCAGGACAATTCTTTTTCAATGATCCAACTTCTTGCAGAAGAAGTATTCTACCTGACTCTTATCAATTTTTGATAGTTTGCTCTGCTTAGGATCGACAGCACAGGATTTCTGCACCTTCTTCTTCTTTCCTCTCCTAGAAGATCGATGCCCTATAGATGAACCTTCCACTAAATTCACTGGCTCCTTCTGGAGCTGGTGATCCTCCTTAAAAGTCTATAGTAATCTTAGCAAATCATGGTAGTTCACCGCAGGCTTCGTCATTCTATAATGACTAAGAAGGGTAGGTAGGATTTTGATAGCATATTAAGAATAGCATCTTTGCCTAACTGTTTATGTAATGAAAAGTCAAGTTTGCTAAGATATTCAATCTGTTCAATCATGCACAATACACGATCGATGACTGAAGCCTCTTCTTACATACGGATAATGAACACTGCATAGGAGGTTTTGTGTCTCTTCGCATCCTCAGGAGTGCCGAAGGACTCATTCAACATTTGAATGATCTCCTCAAGCTGCGCATCCTCAAATTTATGGCTAAGTTCGTCGTTCATAGCTGCCCTCATCACACAATGCACAGTCGTGCGGTCATTGAGCCACTTCATGTAAGTGTCTCTCACGGTATGAGGAGCATTGACTACAAGTTCTTCAGATGCTTCATCTATAAGGACGTATAAAATCCTCTCATGCTCCAGGATGATCTTCAACTTTTGATACCAGCTATCGAAGTTGGATTCAGTGAGCTTATCGCTGTCCAACAGCATACGGAGGGATAGTTTGTTGGCCATAATTGAAAGAAAAAATATAAGCATATTAGTATATGAATTATTTTTTAATCTTGAAGATATAGACTTTAGTCTAAAGGTCCTCTCACTATTTTACAAATTGATAGTCTCTACCTCCAACTCGAAGAATTACATTAATTTCTTAGGAGGTACTAGAATCCACACGGACTGCATTCGGGCCCGAGTATGGCTCGGCCAACCCTAGTGCATCCATGTGTAAATTCATAACCAATTGTTTCTCCAAATAACTTCTAGTAATTAGGTTTTGCCCCAGACATCCCTTCAGCAAGCGTGTGGCACCTCCACTGAAAATTCTGGTTAGGTCCAACTATTAACGTGACACACCAAGTGCATCGAACAAATGGATGTCCAGGTCCGAGTGTGGCTCGACCAACCTGAGCATTGATCTGAAGGTACATCATGATGGTCATATGATGAATGATAATTTTAATACGTAATAGACACCAGACGTGTGACGTCTCTAATGCCTATTTAGAATATTGGACTCATTATCATGCACTTTAATGAGAGGCTATGACCAAGTTATCTCATAACTTTATTATTTATGGATCTAATAATTTAGAAGATTTAATTTTATTGATATGAGAATAAGAGAAGAAGTCGACTTGCAAGCTGCAAATCCTCCCACTGATTTCTCCAAGTCATATAGAGGATTAAACACAAGCTGGTCTAAAGATACTTAAATCAATCACACTGATTCACCTTAATGGCATGGGTCTACACGAATCGACTAGTGACCTAATCAAAATATAATCTACCATATTGGTCAAGTAAGTAAGATCAGTGGAAGGGATGTGCCCTTAACTCATCATAGATGCATCTAGGTGAATAGCTTCCATTTAAAAACTACTTGATCGAATCTATCAAACTTATTTTAGACACCAACTGGTTAATTAGTTTTGACTTGATCCACCAGAAGATTCAAGCTCAACCACAGAGCCATGATCATGGTCCATTTATTAGGATCAAACACATGGACTTGATCAAACTTCAACTATTGAGATTGATTTAGAGAAATTCTGACCTAATCTAATTCAATACTTGATTAGATTTAATCAATTTTTTACTTGATCCATATGTGTTTCTAACCCTAGGTCTAACCTATTAGAATGATTTGATTAAAGCTAACCCATTGCCCATCGATTTATATAGTGTCTTAATGATCTTCAATTCTTAAATCTAGATTATTCAAAATTTAATTCAAAATTAAGTGTGTGAAACGTGTATTTCAGTCTGTAGAACTATTCTATCAGAATTTCAGGTAAAGCATACCATATATTTCAATTTATGAAAATAATTTTTATAATATGTTTAATAATTAAACATACATAGGTCTGATCTAAACTTCATACATATATCTTATGTAGCATGATAACTTTTAGATCAATACCGATTACATCTTATGTAACATGCAATTCAGATCTAAAATAATTTATATCTGAATTTTATCCTATTGTAATGAATTATAAATTACTTTAGATCTGATCTAAATATATTTATGATCAAAATAATACATAAAAATATGTTCGCTTTTCTTCTTCATAAAATCAGATCATGATGACACCCCTACACATCATAAGAGAATCCATCGAATAGATAAAGAGAGATTAATCTCTTCAATCTCCTATGACTGGATGATTTGGTGATCTCATCAATCTGAGTACTAGGCTACTAAGATCTGAAATCTAATTTTATATATAATCACATCAATATGCAATTATTGATAAAACTATTTATGTCATGAACATGTCATTGATCTTATCAATCATGTTCTTTATCTAATCCAATTAGATTCAATGCATTATATATATCATATCAAAACTGAAA